>OMLC01001024.1:0-11957 GCA_900302585.1 Regalecus glesne
TGTGTGGGTGTGCGCGCACGCGCATAATTTTGTTGTTGATAAGCAGAGAACACGTGAGACCATAAAGGCAGGTTGTGAGGAGCAGTCTGTCTACTGTGATCTGGCAGTGTGGCAGGGGACAGGATATTGATGTGGGATTTTGTCTGAACTGGGTTAACAGCATGGCCTGGCTGCCGCCCATGCCAACACACAGCCACTCTATAAAAAGAACAGGTTCTCCGGGAACAAAGGCTATGCTAATGTGAGAGAAAAGAATAATAGAAGATCATTAAGGCCACGGTAGTTCAACACACGCCTCCAAGTTAGGTGTCACAGGTTTGATCCCACATGCCATTAGGAAATGGCATCCGGCCTTAATTTTTCCATGCTGCATCTATGTCCATCCCCCCGCCATCAACATGAGGACTAATCTTGACATGTAGAAATATGCCTTGATAAGTAGAAAGGTAGCTTGGTAAATGGATGGATAGAGAGACTCTTTTACTGTCTATTTGTATGCAACATCTTTGTTTGTGGTGTGTGTGTGTGTGTGTGTGTTTATGGGCGTCTCCCAGTTCTGACTGTTGTTGACCGCTTCATAGCTGGGGGTATGTGAGTGAGAGCTGCATTGATATGCAATACTTGGCTGAATGTGATGCCCAATGAAACACATTCAAGACAGGAGTTAGTCATCTCTCTTCTTTATGAAAACAATGAATAGTAGTCCCACCTTAAACAGGACAATGTGTCTGTGGGAGTTCAGATGATTCCTTTGGAGTTTCAGATCCCTACTGTCCTAATATTCACCTTCAAGTGTGCTTTCAGTCTAAATTTAATACTCAGCATTCTTTCAAATTCCTTCTTTAGAATTCAGATTTGAGTTGGTGTTGCACACATCCGAGGACCAAGAAGAGCAATTAAACAGAAAAAAAGATTGATATCTCTTTTAGCTAAGAAGCTCCTTTAAGGGTGGTCAATAATCACCGCTGTCACATTCGGTAATACGATTATAAAGCGTGCCTTAAGTCTAATGAGTTATTTTGTATGGAACTGGTTGCTCATCTAGGCAAAAAATGTGTGCAAGGCTTATTTTGTATGCAAGGTAAATGTTTGTTTTCACCTCAGTGGGGGGTATCCATTGTATTTTAGGTATGAGCTGTACTGAGATTAGCTCTCATTTTAGTATTGGCCTGGTTAATTTGGTTAAATTAACAAAACCCCCTAGTCAGAGCTGTTTGGTGTGGCCTGGAAAAGGGGAGGTTTGAGCCCTCTGCTGTAAAAGCTACCTCCGTGACTTGACTTTGGATACATGGTTGACGATGTATGGATGGATGAACAAGACTTTTGCTGTTTTTTTATGTTGTATCCACAATGTTCACAAAAGCCTCCAGTTTTTGGGCTGCAGTGAATTGGCCGGAAGTTGCAATGGTCTGCCCTGTGCGTTGACATTGAGCAAGGTACTCTCCTTAGAGGTGATTGCTTGTGATTGGTCATTCAGACCGAAAGCATTCTTGCACATCAGGAAACAGCACAGCAGCAGCCAGAGACGGGATGTTTTGCCTGCGCATTAACTTGATCAATAGTTGTCGTGTATAATGGGACAAAACGGGGTTCAAGAAAGTTACTGACAGCAGCTTTAACACAAAGTTTTCTTGTTTTGTCTAAACACTTTGTTTTGATCCGAATCTTTCTATTACCATATTCACTCTTTAATATTACAAAATGGAAAATTCAATAATTCCCCATGTGTATTGCAAACTGAAACTTTGGCCCATTCATTTGTTTCATCTGCATAATTTCAGTGAGCTGCAATTACCATAACAAAGATATTGTGTCCTCTGGTGGCATTGCTCAGAGAACAAATTTATACTCGATAGCTCTCAAATAACACCCTATCTAAATGAATTGTGAAAGGATGCTGACAGCTTTACGATAGCTGTGAGATAAGGTACAGAATACAGTTGATTAGAGTTATTTTCCTCCCACAAAACTCCCTTTTAAACACCAAACTGTTAAAGTAGTGACAGTTAAATCTCCACCCTTCATTTCTAGTTAGCCTTATCAATGTGGCTCCACCCCTTAAGTTATTTCTCTGCATTTAGAAGAACAGGCGTTTTCTTTCCTCACAAGCCAAGTGTCATGGGTTCGATTCCACTGTAGGGGATTAGGAAGGACATCCGGCCTTAATCCCCCACACTCCGTCTAAGTCTGTGTCCACCCCCACAATGTAGGGAATAATTGTGACGTGTAAGAGCGGACCTGCTATCACAACCATCTCTTGTTGTAGGAAACCGTCTCAAGTCTTTCACCTTAATTGTTTGTTGGCGTTTTTAAGGTTTAAGGAATTCGTTTTAAGGGGAGAAACGTAGACGGACAAGTCATGCTGGGATTAAAGAGTCCAGACTACCCTGCTTCTAGTTTGCAAAAAGTAAAGGTAAATGCTGCTGAAGAGATGAGAATACGTTTGGCTCTCTATATTATATACCCAATCTTTGTGTCAACATTCTTGCTCATTTTCATTCATAGTCAGTGTAATTTGAGCAGTATTGGGTATGATTTTCTCTCTAATCTATATCATTGGTAGACAAAATCTTTGTTAGATAATTACAGCTCACTAAAAGGATGTAGCTGTAATAAATGAATGGGCAAAGTTTTTTGTGAAGGTGCAGGAGAGCAAGAGCATCCTATTACAGATGCTTTTTCCCTATGATTATGAGCGAGGACTGGTAGTTCATCACTCTCTGATATGTCCATGGCCCATGCCCAAGCTTTGCCCTATTGCCTTGCCATGCTCAGGTATTGTAACATGATGAATGTCCGTGCTGTTCCACAGGAGGAAGACTCCTACATGGTCTCCTCTTCCTCACTAATGTAGAGATTAGTACCATCACATCTTCTCCATCCTTTTATCCTGTGCTTACACTTTCATTGCGACAGCAGTCCCAGAAAACAAATGCTGGCTGAGCCTTGTAGCACACATGCACACTACATGTTCCACAACATGGGCACTCTTAAGTGTGCCTGGGTGTCAACACAATCCAACTCAATTACTTTACTCAGTCTCACATCACTACCCCATATGCACCCTCCCCTCACACACACACCCTTCCACCCCTGCCATCATTTTCTGTACATCAACCGATTTGCATGTACTTTCACGCCACCATTTAGTTTGCTGCTTATTTTTAGAAGCCTGTGGCTAATTAGAGGGAGCTGATGTAGAAAACAGGCAAATGGCAACATTAGCACTGGCGCTAATGAGAGAAGATATTGTGGATAAAGCACTGTAATTTTTTCCCCATATTCTGCTATAGTTCTTGGAGCGAGAGAGAGATGTATCTCTGTGTGTGTGTATGTGTGTGTGTGTGTGTGTGTGTGTGTGTGTGGGGTGTGCTTGTGTGTGTGTGGGTGCAGGTGGAGTTTGGCAGGCCTAACTGACAAAGTGAATTCAGCAATGAGCCATGGCTAATGTCATCCTCTGCTTACCAACGCTTATCAGTGCCTCTGTCCCCTGTTCCAGTTTTACCTCTCTCCCCACCCTATCTCCTTTGTCCACCTCATTGAGAAGAGACGACGCATCAAAGATGCATCAAAAAACTCAAAAGGAAATCGGCGCATGTCAGGGACGCTCCATATACCCTGTGCCTGTGTTGCAGGAAAGATTTTCCCAACCACCAGCTGATATACACCTGCCTGATTTTACTTACTGGTTATATTTGATAACACCCATCAGTTACTGTAATGCACCCGGGCATACTCTACGCATGCCCAAGATTACGAGGAGGCTTTGTTTGCAGGATCGAAGGGGGTGGAAAAGGGGTATAGAGTGAATCACGCTGGTGACCTTGTTCACTGCCAGGTCCATTCATGAGTACCTGATGCACTGCTTTAGGCTTTTGGTAGCATTGGCTCGATGTGAGCCAATTCTTGCCTTCGCTCCTTCTGTAACGGGACCATGGTATAGAGCAGAGTTCCCATATTTGTAAGTGGGTGGAGATGATTCACTCAAAAGTTAAAAAATAATCATAATCAGCCTTGCAGGCATTGAATATAATGCCAGTGGTCTCCTGAGCTTCTGCCTCACACAGAGACAGCATGTGCATTGTTCCTTCTACTTCTACCCACTGTATGATGCTGTTACCATAGCAACTGGTCTCGTACAGACCTGAAACAAAGTTTGCATTTTGGATATTTTTTCCTTTGGCATATCAAAGACTGCATTATTTTACTTCTGGACACGGGTAATTTATTTATTTTTTATTAATTTAATCCTACAGTTATTTCTCCTGCTGGAATGTGAGGGTTTATCCCACAACTTTTTCAATACCAATACTTGGAGAGCTGGCTGAATCTTGTCAACGATAGTTCTTTTCATCACATGTTGCCACAGGATGATGATGATGGCTTTATCTGAAAATAGGAGCGACATGAGGGTGCTTGCTTTTTTCCCCTGGTCAGTGGTGGTCAGGTTGGCTGGGATGTTGTCACTGGTCACCTGGGCAGCGTCAGCAGGCAGCTGCGGGGCTATGTACCGTCACGCCTGTCTCCCCCCTGGCTATTCCGGGCAGGAGCCTCTCTGTGCTCCTCTGCCTAATCAGGCTGCTCAGTATGCAGAACAACCTCCCTGACGGCCCCAACACACAGCCCCCAGCCACTGACCTCCTTTAAAGCAATGGAGCCGAGCCGGGCTGAGCTGTGCCCAGTGAGCCGATACCAGATGTCAGAGAGGATGAATGGCAGAGATAGCTCTGCAGAGGAACAACTAGACCTGGCTCGGACAGTATTGATACATTCTTTTCTATGGTTGACCCGCCGTAAAGCTAAGTAGGTTTTGCTTATTTTCCACGTAGGATAATTAAAATGATGAGGGTCGAAATGTAGGAGAAAATCATAGGAAGCATTTGATATACCAAAGCACATGCTGGTGCCCTTATCTAACAATGACAACCTGAACATGTCACTTAATTGTGGTGTTTTTATGCACAAACACTGGTAGTCCGGATCCATT
Organism: Regalecus glesne; assembly: GCA_900302585.1. Classification (NCBI taxonomy): domain Eukaryota; kingdom Metazoa; phylum Chordata; class Actinopteri; order Lampriformes; family Regalecidae; genus Regalecus; species Regalecus glesne. The sequence goes on from OMLC01001024.1 coordinate 4,988, forward strand.
TGCGTTACCACTCAATGAAAACATGTCTTCCACTGCAGTTCTGTGTCAACAACATTAGTCTGCACTCTGTCACTTTGATTTCTCATCCGCTTCTTGTCACTGTGAGAGCTGACAGGTGATGGAGTTGTAATTGTAATACACGGGTGCTTATGAAGCACAGCAAGTTCTTCAAGGCTCAGAAGTATTGAACCCTGGGAATGGCATTTCCTCTCACATGCATGCACAAACATACTGCATGTGGTTATCGTGAGGCATATACTGCAAAGCCCTTTGAGTGGTTGCGAGACTAGAAATGTGCGATACAAAATTGAATCAATTTACCATTATACACATGTCCTTGCTGTTGCCCATCAAGGCAATGAACCCATTTAATGTGTTTTTGTCGTGAAATTTAGTAAGTTGGCTTGGTGATTCTTGCCATTCAACTGTACCATTTCTAGAGCCTTACCTGAAACTCCGCCCCTCACACCAACCACAAACACACAGACGGCATTACTACTTTCAACAATATAGAAACAAAGCAGTAAATCATAACCTAAATGATTTTACAGCAATTCTGTTTAATGTATGACTGACTGTAAGATTTGATTTTTTTTCTATTTACTACTCATTTCTCTGTCTACTGAGAGGTCCATTTCTACATGTCACGATAAGTCCCTACTGTGTGGGGTAGACATGGACTTAGAGGGCGCTTGGGGGATTGAGGCCTTCCTGATGCCTCACGGTGAGTTCGAATTTGCAACATCTAGCTGATCATTTGCTGAAGCACATACTCTACCATTGAGTTACCATGGCCCCCAGTACTATTGCTACAACGTTACTATGTGTCTACTGTAGGTAGTAAGCGCCACATATGATATAGCGCCACAATAGTATAATCTATCCATCCATCCATCCATCAACTGCTTATTCAAAGTCGGGTCATGGAGCCATGCTGGAGCCTATCCCAACGCTTATCGAATGAAAGGTGAGGACAGGTCACCACTCCATCTCAAGAATGGTGTAATCATTATTCTAAATCAATATGAGGGTAGTTGTAGCTCGGTGGTAGAGCGCACGCTTCGGAAACTGATAAGCCAGATGTTGCAGATTTGAACCCACCATTGGACGTCAGGAAGGCCATTTGGCCTTAATCTCCCGCATTCCATCTAAGTCTCTGTCCAACCCTACAATGTGGGGACTAATGACATAAAACTGGACCTCTGTTATTTTAAATAAATTTGATGATCCATCAAAAATGTCATCAGAGGAAATAAAGAATTAGGACCACTAGTTGACAATGTAAAGTAAAGCAATAATTTGTCTAAAAGCCTTTCAAAATGGTATTTTTGCTTTTGATAGAAAATCAAATGTAAAAAAAAAGCAGAATAACTTGTCTTTTGACAGTTCACACTTAAAAGGTGCTGAGGTATTGATCTCTGGGACAAGAGTCTGTCAGGCTTGCCTCCTGGCTGGCCCCGGTTCCCAGTTCAACCAGAGCCCAGAGAGGATGTTATCCTCTGGGACTGATTAAAGGCGTTTCAACGGGGAGCTTCTGAGGTCATTCTTTAAGCTCTTTCCTCCTCCTGCACACCTGCCATGTCAGAAACCAGAGAATCAGAGAGATGGCTCCCGAGAAAGAAGATATTATATCTTTACTGATGCTACCTTGCTCTCGGTTGTCGGTGTGTGGTTCCTTTCTTCCAACTAGTTTGCAGTGAGAAATTGTGTGTTGTTGGAGCTCTGTAATTAATTATTTTTAATGTTTTTTTGGCTTTTGGTAAGGGTGTGCATCTGTGTGTGTCAGTTGCTTCTGCTGATTGATCACTTGTTTTGAGTCTGTCAAACAGTCTACTTAATGCTCTGAGGAAAAGTTAATCATTGATATTAAGGGAGACAGAGACAATAATGGGGGATTACACATTTCCAGTCCTTATTAGCATAAAGGTCATCAAACTGAGAACATTATGACTGTACAAGGTGCATGATTGGAATTTAGCATTTGTCAACGCTGCATCTGCAAGGTTTTTTTGTTTAACTGTTCCATCGTTACAATGATTCAAATGTTATTGATCCCAGTCTGCAACGGAAGTAAAGGCAAGGGACCTTTATTTATATAGCACACTTCAGCAAGAAGGGAATTCCAAGTGCTTCACATTAAACATAAAAGGCATTAAGACCACATGTAAAAAACACATCAAGCCACTTTTATTTTGTCATTGTATATTACAATGAAATATGTTTTCTGCATTTAACCCATCATATTTTATAGGAGCAGTGAGCAACTGCAGCCCCTGAGAATGACCTTCAGATTTTATTCCCATTGCCTTGGTCAAGGTTACAGGGAGGAGATTTAACCCTAACATGCATGTCTTCATGATGGTTGGAGGAAACCCATGCAGAGACAGTGAGAACTTGCAAACTCAACGCAGAAAGCACCTGGGACAGTGTTTGAACTCAGGACCTTCTTGCTGTGAGGCAACATTGCTAACCACTGGACAACCATGGTGCCCAGGAAGCACTGAGAAACATTTAACACAAATAAAAAGACAGTAAAAGCTACAGAGCAGTGTGAGAGGATAATCAACAGCTTCAAGTTAGATACAGTAAAAGGCAGCAGTGGCATGGCTCAGTGGGTAGAGTGGTCTAGCAATTGGAAGGTTGTGGGTTTGATCCCAGCACCTGCAGAGAAGTGTGTCAAAGGGTCCTTGAGCAAGTCGCTATTACCCTAACTGCTTTGCCCTGTGATCGACCTGTCCAGCGTGCTTCCCCTGCCTTTCGCCCAATGCCTGCTGGGAGAGGCTCCCGCTCCAGCGTCCCTGCTCAGGATAAGCAGCTGGAATATGGACGGAATGGGTGGATGGAAAAGGAAACAGCAGACAGGAAAGTCTTCAGCCCTGATTTAAAAGAGCAGGGCCGCAGCAGACCTGCAGGTTTCTGGGAGTTTGTTCCGGATATCTGATGCACATAAACTGAAAGCTGCCCCTCCATGTTTACTTTTGAATTTGGGGCCATAAAGCAGACCTGTCCCTGACCATCTGATGTGTGTGGCAGAGAATCAGCAATGCATTCTGGTGTGAAACCATTCAGCGCTCCTGTGATGGACAGGAAGCCACTGTAAAGACCTCAGAACTGGAGAGATGGGACCCCGTTCCTTGAGGACTGAATAAGCTGTGGCCGTTTGAGCAAAGCACTGTGTGGAAGCACAATATGAAGTAAAGAAACACGAGGAGGAGCAAGCAAGGGGAAAGATGGGATGAGAAAAAGATGGAAAAAGAGAAGACAGAAACTGAGTGACAAGTTTAGTGTCAACTCATGCACTTTGACTTGTAAAATAGGAGACACAAATATAGACCCGTATTCTATATTCAGAAACAAATACTAACCTAAATTGAAACGAGGTTATGGATAAAACCTAGAAGTCAAATGCCAAAGCAGATAAACCTACCGAAGCTGTTTGGGGTTTGGTTGGATGAGTCAGCAGCAAAGGACCCCCACGTAGATACATACCTTAAATTAAAAGGTTAATCACAGTACCACGCCATATTTCATCCATCCATTCATCCAACCATCGTCAACCAGTCATCTGAAGTTGGGTCGCAGAATCATGGTGGAGCCCATCCCAGCGCTCAGTGGGTGAAGGATGGGAAAACACCCTGGACCATTAAGAAAAATAGAAGATGCTTTAAGCTACAGTCCTTAAAGGTTGCCATCTTCGTACTGACACCTGTGTTGGTACATTGTACACTGACGTTTCACCACCTCAAACCCCCTCACTTCCATTCAAAATGAGATGCAGTCACCAAAACAAAACCCGAACTTTCTTGAGGGTTGTGCTACTAACGATGGAGCATCCACTAGTAAAGGTCCTCTGTGAGCTGGGTCTGCTCTCTCTCTGTTTGTAAGCCAGCTACTTTGCAGCCCCTTCATACATGTTCCTGCCCAGCCTTCATGTCCCGCGTGTTTCCGCTGTCAACACTTAAAACACGATAAGATTCAGAATGTTTAGTGGGAAGGTCGAGACAGATAACTATTAGCTGGATGGACTTGGCTGTCAACTTAAATAGGCCGAGGCAAGAGAGCATCAAAGAGGACAGGAGTTTGATATGTTGATATCCCAGGTCTTTCTGGAGCCTCCTTCACATGCATTGTGGTCTCCATCACTATGCCTTCTGCCACTCAGCAGGTCAGGGACAGGGCACCTACGATGGAGTACACTGACCTTTACCTTATTGAGTTACCGTGATGAGATTATAGAGTAACCTGGACTGGAAGGCTCATTACCAATGTGTTCTCCATTAGTGACCTCTGTCTGGGACTGAATGTATACATGCATCCATACTGCATGAAAACACAGGACACACACCCACACATGCATGTACGTGTTGCGGTCATACGTGTGTCGGGGGACTTGTATTTCCGTGTGTGTACGTGTATGAATCTGTGTGTATACGTATGCTCTGCAGTGTCTGTGTGTGTGTTAGTGTTTCCCCGTGTGTGCACATAAATGTCTGTGTGTGGAAGTGTGTATACGTGCGTAGCCAGCCCGGGGGGGGGTGAGCACATTCTCTCCTTCTTCCGCCTTGTCGCGTTTGTCTGTTTGTATCTGCCTCACAGCCTCCGCTGCCTCCCCCACACTCTGCCTGCGGAGTGATTAAATCAGTGTACGCCTGTCCACAAGCCAAGGAGAGCGCTGTGCACACAAACACACAAACGCACACGCACATGCTGGCACACATGCGTCCACATGTGTGTGCAAACTTGGAAGGTGTGCATGAAGTCGTACTCGGAGAGACACAAAGAAGCACACACATGCAATGGTGGGTACACACCCACACACATTTACCTACATCCCTCAGTAAATATTTTGTACACAAAACCTAATATTTATTCAGCCTTACACATGATCTGTCATGGCACCGTGTGCTCCAGCCGTCCCGGGCACACAAGCACGGTGGCATGCTGTACCTACATGACCAACGGCGCTGTCACAGTCTGCATGTGTGTGCTAAGTCGTGTGAATCCATGTCTTTATGTTATGCCCTCCAAGATCTGAGATTGCATTAACCTCTGCGATTGCTGGCTGGGAGGATCTCCGACATCAGTGTGCGTGCATGTGTTGCAGTGACATACTTTGTAGTTTGATCTATACATTAAAATCCTCTAGGGTCACTTTAGTCTATTTGGCCTTCTGCGGTTGCCTGAGTAATTTCTTGGGGACATATAGTCAGTGTATGTGTGCCGTTGGACCATAAAGTACGTGTGTGAGTGTGTGCGCGTGTGTGTGTGTGTGTGTGTGTGAATGGCTGCCTGCATGTGTGGCAAAGCGTCCTTATGATAAGTGACTCCCAGGCTGATTAAAGAGAACTCTTTCTCCATAATGAACACAGGAGATCCATCAGGCCTTGCCTTTGAGGAACGCCGGGCGCGTCAGCAGCTAAAGTGCCTGTGATCTCTCGGATTTCAACCAACGTTGATTAACTTGGCAGCATATTAAGTAGCAAGGTACTGAGCTGACTGGAGCAGCAAAAAACACATCACCCACAGTCTGTCTCGCAAAGGCTGGCGTAAAGTCATATTTGCATATCCGAGTAAAGCTAAAGTGCTTATGTTTGGGAGTCGGTGTGGACGTAATGGGAGTTTTTTGGGTCAGCCGAGTAGGTCATACTATTTTAGGGCTTATGTCTATTAAAGCGCAAGGCTTACATCAGGGACTTTTGCAGACTTATTAATGGGAAATTTCCCGATATGTTTCGTTGATTAGATTTTCACATTTAAAAGGCTGTTTTCCTCTGATTATTTCCAATGTTTTGAGATGGCACTCAACTTTAAAATGGTGAGGTCCATTTTTTTCCATGTCCTGATTGGTCCTCAGTGCTTTTATTAACAAACATTTGGTTTTCGGAGACGGCCTGAAGCACTTACCAGATCATCCCCCTGTATACCATTCAACCTTGTGTATCGTGCCAGACAGATTATGTCTTTCATCCGTCATCAGGCGCCTATCCAAAGTTGGGTTACGGGGTCATCCTGGCACCTATCATCCTGGCACAGTTTACTTAAATATTTTTAAATATTCAAGTAAACTTTGTGTTCGGCTAGCAGCTGTGACCTCTCTGGAAACTTCCGGAGCCCTTTCCAGTTTGCTTTTATTACCCAAGCTCAAATCAAACCTAACCAGATGCATCGTCATCCAAAAGACAAGATGATCTCCAGTGAAACCAATACAGTCAATGTTTAGTAACTCATCATCACAGAGTATGGGTTCAGATATGGACGGTGCCCAGGTGGGTAGCAGTGTTGTTAAAAAAAGGCCAGTGGGGCAAATCGGGATCCAATCTAATTGTTCAAACGTAAACTTCAACAAGGCAGCCTGGGGACCAGTCCTGCTCTTTTATCATTTATTGGCCACTGTTCTTGCAGCCTGCTGGGAGTTGTCCCACTTATTCCACCATGCACACCGTGCCACATAGGTTACCCCTCCTAATATGGCAGAGGCCCCTGTCTTTTTATTTGCAGTCTACTGCTTGCTCCAGTATCAGGCCAATGAGATGGCTTGTTCACCTTCTCACTCAAGCCACATTTCCCAGTAGTGGTCCGCAGGTCACAGCTTTTTAATACCCACACCCACCCGACCTGTTATGAGAGCCAATCTGCCCCTCCTGACCCGCCAAAGTGTGTGTTAATTAACCTCCTCAACCTGACCCGACAACCTGCAAATTTAACCTAGGCTACAGCAAAGTGAGCAGTGTTGCACTGTTTCATTTGTGGGCTGTTTGCCCAGCATACTGCATTGATTACAAGGCGCAGGCCCTCGTACATTAGCCTTATAGCATCAGGGCTAGGCTGCTGAATAAACAGGTTCTTTTCTTTTTGAATAGCAGAAAAACAAGTAACCCTTCATTAAAGACATGAACGCCGTCTCTAGCTCACACCCATGGAGAGAGAGAGAGAGAGAGAGAGAGAGAGAGAGAGAGAGAGAGAGAGAGCT
>OMLC01001026.1:0-12943 GCA_900302585.1 Regalecus glesne
ATATGCCTGTTGGGTGTAAGTAAAAGTTCATCTATATAGCACTTTCTAAAAGTGCTATATAAACACTTTCACTAAGTAGTTTACATGCAGTTGTGAAAAATAAGTAAAATATAACATAAATAGAATGCAAATTAAACATGACTCAGCAAGAAACAGACAAAGCTAAAAACCAACCACAGCAAATCCATGCAAAGGCTTTCTTAAAAACATGGACTTTTAGTTGCCACTTAAAACAAGTCAGGTCATGTAGTGCTTTAAATGTAATCAGCAAGTTCTTGTAGGACATTGTATGAGCCTCAAATATTTTAACAGGTTTGGAAGAAGCCACACCATGTATCAATCAACATTATCCCTATACAGGATTTCTAATCTGGGGAACATGTGTGCTGAAGCATAACCTAAGGCTCTCCCACTAAGTTCTTTAAAGTCTTACTTTTTCATCTTCTCAGACAGGTTTGAAGTAGAGTTGTAAATGGCCAACTGTCATTTCACACGTCTACATGATGCCAAAACATCTGAAATTATAAAAAACAGGACAAACTAGACAACTTGCATGCAAATACAGCCCCATCCAAGATGGTAGATTTACTTATTTTGAGATGAGTACTGTTAAACATGCTAGCAGGCCTCAGGGAAAATATTAGGATGAGCTTCGTAGCCTTGGAGGCAAAATTGCATAAAATACAGTCTGTAATTGGAATCAATACCAAGTTCCAGGACCAGCCCATCTGTAAACCTGAGAAATGATGTGAGACCGTAGTCGTGAGCGATACGGGATAATGGCTACAATCATCAGCCTACCCTATCTCCATTGAGGGACCAAGACACGCTGAATTATTTTCACAACTAATGGTTGAACTACTGGACTAACAGATTTTTGTTGCATTTAACAGCATACCCTATATTACTCCTTTTGTGCTAGGGCACCTGACCCTTGGGGTGGACCAACTTTTGGCTTAGTATGTTTTGGGGATTGAAAGCAACTGAGAGGTGTTGTTTGAAAAATATGTGTCTCATCTGCTCCAAAACTCCCACCACATATGGAATCACCACAGGTTTATACCTAGGCAGCTTTCTAAAATCACATTTCAAAAAATTCCAAAGATAAATTGACAGGACATTGGGGGAAACAGTTAACTGTTTGTCTATCTGGAAACTTGATTTAGCGAACAATACACAACATAATGAGCAAATAATGGCACAGTAAATCAGACTTGGCTTTCGAATTACTTGCTACCAAACTTTTATTGTGCATCTTATCTCATTCAACCAAAGTGCACATTAACAGTAGCTTTAAGTCAGAGCCCTTCACTGTAGAAACAAGGATCAAAAATGGATGCATCATCATACCCACCCTGTTTCCCATGTTTATCGCTGCCATTCTCTAACTCATTGGCAAAGAGCTGCCATGGGGTATCCCAATCTTATACGGAACTGACGGCAGGCTCTTGAGCCTTAACATGTTCAAGGTCAAGAACAAAGTCTGCCACATCGCCATCATGCAGACAAGGCCATCGCAGCACATTCTGCAGACCTCCAGGATACTCTAATAGACTTTGAAAGGCCTACAGAGCCTTGAGCCTAGCACTAAACATCAGGAATATCCAGGTCCTATATCAACTTCCACCCAACTAGTTATCTATCTACTACACCATTAAAGTGGACAACAAAGTTCTTTCTACATCAGCAGCCTTCTCTCCTCAAAAGCTGACATTAAATCTGAGGTTAACCATCCCCTGTGTTGCGCCAGTGGTGCTTATGCGAGACTTAGGAAAAGGGTCTTTGCACACCGAGACCTAAAGGCCCAAACAAAACTCCTGGTCAACAGGGCTGTTGTTACCCGCAACCTGGTGTATGGAACAGAGTCATGGACAAACCACAGTAGACACTTGAGAGCCCTGGAACAATACCACCCAAGATCCTTATGAAGATCCTGAGGATCACAGCTTGAAGGACCGTTGCACCAACATCAGCATTTTTGAAGTCATAATGTCTACGTCGCCACCACAATAATATAGTAGAAACTCCAATATACTGATAATGTCCAATACATATCCCCAAACAGATCCTGTACTCCCAGCCAAAGGAAGGTCAGCAAGCTACCGGTGGGAAGGAAAGGAAAAACTTCAAGGACAATATCAACACCAGTCTGAAGAAAGTTAACATTAGATCATACAGAGCCTGGAGAGCAGTTAGGGGTTCAGTGTCCTGCTCAAGGACCCTTCAAGCATGCTTTCTGAAGGAGTCGGGGATCAATCCATTCTGATTACCAGACGACCCACTCTATCTCCAGAGCAATGGTGCCTCTGGAAGAAATCTGTGCAGGAAAGAGCTGCATGTCATGAAATGGAGGTCCACTGTGCTGCAGAGAAAAAGCGGCAGCACTGAAAGGGAAAAGAAATAGAAAAAAAGAAAAAAGATCAACTTGTCCTCGCTGCATCAAAGCATGTGGCTCGGCCTCTACAATCATCTGAAGACCCAGAAGTAAACAACTCAATAGACAAGACAGTGCTACCAAACTTTTATTGTGTGTGTTTGTGTGTGTGCCTATGACTATACAGTCCCTATTATTATGTAAGTCTCTCTTAGTTCCGTGTGTGTGTGTATGCGTGTGTTTAGTAAAGGAGAGGCAGCATATACATTCATTTATAAAAGTAAAGGTATGTTCACACATGTGTGAAATTAACATTGGGGAATATTCACACCCTGTCCACTTCCATTCTTTGCATGTAAGGGGTTAATAAAATATTGGCCCGTGAAGGCGAGGGCCATTGGCATATTTATGTAAAGTTCAACTTTGGTGAAATTTGATAGGCAAATCCACAGCCTCAAACAATACCAAAGTGCCACAGTGTGGTTGACTCCACTTGGCTTTAGGCTGCAGTTCTTAGTGAGCCATGAGGGAGGACCCTTTGGTTGTTGCTGTCTAACAAGCGAGTATTGCAGGACGTTACATGTGAAAACTAAAAACGACCCCATGGGAAATGCTGCAGTGTGCCAGCAAACAGGCACTGAATGTAAACAAATGAAAAAAATATTGATAACATTAGTTAATAATTCACAGTATACAACATAATTTGTGCACTAATGTTCTCCCTCCATTTTCGTCTATAAAATATGACACACATGTGCAAGTGAGACAATTCAGCGAAAAAAAAGTATTCATCTCTATCCCTCAGTTTACATTTTCCCATTAAAAACCCAACCACAGCTCATGTGTAAAGGACAACCACAACCACTCAAACGGACTACAAACCAGGAAACTGTTACCGTGTGCGGGCATCCTTCACTGCTTACATCAACAAGATGGAGTGGGGGTGGGGGTATTCATTGGACCTTTTCAAGGACCGAGACATTTCTGTGTGCTAGCTTGATTGTAGGCATCTCGGACCGTTTTGAGATTTGATACATTCGTAGACATAAGGGGGTTGCTGCTCTATGTTAGAAAGTCTTGGACCACCTAATAGGCAGCGAAGCCCCCCGCCCTCAATTCAATTCAAAATGGCTTTATTGGCATGACGTAAGTTTTACATATTGCCGACGCAGACATACATTATGCATACAGATACATTAATAACCTAAACATGAACTAGAAAAAACATAATAAAGAAAAGAAACGTGATGTATAAAACAAAGCAAGTGATAATACGATAAATCATCATTAAACATATTAATATGTCAGCGACATAGGCGTCAGCTTTCTAGCTCCTCCCCTAGCAGGACTGGTAGTTTCTCCTCAACCAGTAAATCGAGTAACCCCCCTCTCTCTCTCTCACCGAAAGCGCAACCGTTATGGTATTTATTGCCACCCCTGACTTTTTATTTTAGACACCACCACAAATCTCATGTAATAGCTTTAACTTATTTTACTTTATTGTGTTTTATCTCATTTCATCATTCTTGTATTCTTGTTAATGACCTCAATAAAATCCAATGCGTTTTCTTACTAGTTATAAGTCCACATTAAAATAAGGAAATGTTAAGGATTTATAATTTCTAATGAATGCATTTGGTGGAGGTGTATTCATGTAGTTTTGAGCTGGTCAAATAAATAAATAAAACCTTTATTTTTGTTCCATCAGAGTCGTGGGTTTGAGTCCTACATGGCTCAGTATATTGACATACCGCAACGGCAGATGAACTACACGGCGGACGCTGATTGGACACAGCGTGCTGTCGTCACTCGGAGAGCCAATCAAGCCGGGCCACGGTGGGTTACTTTCACATAGTATTAGGGACCGATCAGCGCTTGTCCCCTGTGATTTTTACGAGAAGTCGTGAACAGGCAGCTTCCAAAACCATGAGATCGCATTTATTCTGTGGGTTTTTGTTTAAACGTGTCATCTTGTTCTTTATTAGCCTTAGAAACGACATCCAAGTAGAAGTGTTTTTTATCTCTCGTATTTGACTGCATTTTTCTAACTGGCTAGCTCCGCATAGCTAACCTTAAATGAAGATGCAACGTTAGGCCTTTGGTTGATCAGTGTTGTAATAGTTATTGCAAACGCCTTTTTTGCTTGATTGATCATCCGTAATTGTGTTAAATATACGATGTTTTTGCATATAATCATTTAATGTAGGTTTTACTCGGTTGTCTCTACCGGCTTTTGGCAGTTGGTGATCGAATACACTATTGGATGTTGGGTATGAAGTTTATTGCATTTTGTCACTATTGTTATGTATTGCAGGTGTGCTGGTTTGCTCCTTGGTCCTGGCAGCTCAGGGTTTCTATTCTGCCAGTGACGATGTTGTTGAACTGAACCCATCCAACTTTCACCAGGAGGTGATCCAGAGTGACAGCCTGTGGCTTGTGGAGTTCTATGCTCCATGGTGAGTCTGTCTTATCCATTTTAAGGCATTAACCAACACTCGAATGTCTTCTTTGGTGGGACTAAGCGACAGATTATGTATAGTTCACGTCAATTTTATTAAGGGCAAAAATTTGAGAGACCAATCAACAGTTTCTTATAGTTTCTACGTTCCCGCCTAACGAGCCACCTGGATATGAGCATTAAAGTTCTCCTTCATAGGTTTAAGTCGTATTTCTATTATATTTCTTTACACAAGTGGTTTTCCATCAAATCTTCAGGAACCCCCTGTACTGCTGGTTTATATTCTACCGTGTAGTTAATTATACGTGAAATAAATCGTGAATGTTAGAGTTGTTCTTGTTTAGCGCTTTTCTAGTCTAACGACCACTCAAACCACTTTATAATGAATGCCTTAATATATAATATGTCAACTACCTGGCTCTAATTAACTATCCGGTTAGTTGACAATGTAGTTTATAATACTGGTAGAATAGAAAGACAGTAGTAAAGATGGTCTATGAGGACTTGATTAAGAACCACTTGTTTAGACCAATTACACTGTACTTCTTCACTTGACCCAATGATTATGAAGAATGAATACGTTGGATTCAATCATGTTGCATATATGTTTATATATTGTGTACTTTTTTACCAGCATCCGTAATGTAAATTTGATTATTCAGTCTGTATTACTAGAATTCATAACTCTGCTTTAACCTTTCAGGTGTGGCTACTGTCAAAGCCTGACACCTGACTGGAAGAAAGCTGCCACAGCCCTTAAGGTAAACTAAATACATTATAATATCTTACTCAACGGATCTACACCCAGCAGTATAATTACTGTTCCTAGCCTCCAGGGAATTAAGGAATCGCATTAAATACATGAGAACATGGCAACAGGCATGGGTGTAAGTCCATGAATACGGAGATGGCATCCAGTGCTTTACCTGTGCCCCATAGGGTTGGTGGCTGTATCAGGGAGGGCATCTGATGTAAAATGTTGCCAAATCAGTTTCTGGATTGACAAGAGCAAACCAGCTCAGTCCAGGTTAACAATGGCAGCCAATGTTGCTGTGCCCTTACAGGATACCAGTGGAAACTATAATCTGCTGTGATGACCCCTGAAATGCAAAGAATAAATCGTAAGGAGAAGATTAAATATATGAAAACATCTCAAAATCTAACCACTCAATATCTACCCACAAGCCAACTGCTGATAAATGAACTAGATGAGTTATGTGCGAGGTTAAAAAAAAAGGACTTGTGTGCTTGGAATAGACTTTTATGCACATATTGTTCACTGGATCAAATCTTATACTTTGGATTTAGTTTGTGAGGGCATGTTCCTTTTAAAACGTATCTCCACATTTCAAGTAGTTGTCAATAGATTTACTATCAGTGCTAGTGATCTTGCTCTCATGTTAAATCCAGCTATTCTGTTTTAATAAAAGTATTCAGCATCTATGGGGACGCAGGGTAAGTTCAAAATTAGCCCTTGAGCCTGAAAATAGGAATTCATGTTAGAGGTAATACTCCTGCCTGTACCCTTGACCAATGCAATAGGAAAAATAATCTGAGTTAGCCCCATGGCACTGCAGCTGCTCACTGCTCCTATCCAATTGGAGTGCTTAAATGATAAAAAGTAAGAAATTACAATGAAAAAGTAAAAGTGACTTTCTTCTACACAAAAAAATAATGTCATTGACACATGTTCACAGACTGAAACTCTCAATACAGAATATATTATATCATAGATAATAAGATGAATTCAGGTGTAAATTGATAAATCTATTTTCCTTTATACCATAGTCTTGGAGATGGGTTTGTGACATTCACTGTTGTCTCAGATTATATTATATTTTCTTTATTTATTTCATATAGAATGAGCTGTGTTCTGACCTGGAGCATACAAAAAGCTAAAATGATAGGGATGTTGGCAGAGAAAGCCTTTCCACTATGTGAAACACTGCACATTTCATTTACATTTTATTATACAAAGACTAGGGGGACTGTTGTTGGTCAGTGGTAGAATGCACACTTTGGAACTGATGAGCAGATATTGTGGGTTCAAGCCATGGGGCATCACGGAAAGGGCATTAATCCCCCATACTCCATCTAAGTCCGGCCCACCCCTACAACGTGGGAACTGATCATGACATGTAAAAATAGAAGTCTCAAATCGGGTCCGTTTCACAAGTATCAGAGGAAAATAAGCCAAATCCATGCTGACAGATGTGCATTTTTTAAAATTCCTTATGACAATCAATTATTTTGCACCATGTAAGTGATGTCCACATGGATACTGTGGGCACATTGGATATAATTTGACCATAATGACGATTACACAGTTTGAGTGAGTCCTAACCTGTTTGTTTTGTTCTTCAGGGTATTGTCAAGATTGGTGCTGTAGATGCTGACCAGCACAAATCCTTTGGCCAGTATGTCAAAGGTTTCCCCACCATCAAGGTATTTGGGGCAAATAAAAACAAGCCAGAGGATTACCAAGGTACAACCAACAGCTCCTCATCAGGGAGATTATATATACTGCTTGCTTGAGCTTATACATATTGATTATGTATGTTGCTTGTACAACAGGGCATTGTGTCTCATGACCTGTGAGGTGTCCACTAATTGTTCTGATCACCTCTATTTAAATGTCTGAACTTATCTTTACCATTATCTTCACGAGTCACAATCTTGTAAATAAAAAAGGGGGTTACTTGGGCCATAGCAAAATAAGAAAATGGGGACAAGCCTCCACTTCTCTTTTAGTTTCTATAAATATGATCTTGGCAACATTTTGTCTAGATTAACAATATTTTGCCCCTGTTGTGTTCAATGAAAATTTTTGTTTTAAATTGATTAATTCTTATGATGGAAATGGGCACTATAATGGCCTTTTACCTCCAAAACACAATCTAAAAAATGATAAAAAAAATAAAACACAATCTTCTCTATGGTCTCTACCTCTGTCAGGAGCACGTAGCAGCCAGGCTATTGTGGATGGAGCCCTGAGTGCCCTCCGCTCCCTGGTGAAGGAAAGGTTGAGTGGTGGCAGATCCGGAGGCTCTGACTACAGCAGACAGGTACTGAGGAAAAAAAAACTAATATGGCTTTTTGACAGAGGAAGATTAGAACAATATGCACTGGAAACATGACCAGATAGAAAATGTTCATCATTTCATGAGCTTTTTGTTGTTGTTGTAGAGTGGCAGTGGCAGCAAGAAGGATGTGGTGGACCTCACCGAGGACAATTTTGACAGGATGGTGCTGGATAGTGATGATGTCTGGATAGTGGAATTTTTTGCCCCCTGGTGTGGACACTGCAAGAAGTGAGTTTGTTAACCACGTTCTGTTGTGGACCATGTCATTTAACAATTTGCCATGTGTAACTAGGCTAAAACACCTTTCGCATGTGTACCCTCTTTTTGTTAATTGAGAAACAATCTTATAGCTCCTGTTTTGTTTATCTTTTTTTCTCCTAAATTATTATCCCTTTTTCCCCCACCCGAATTCCCCGAGTAGCCTTTTGCTGGATCCTTCCCTTTGATGCCCCATTAGAACATCGACAGGATAGAGGAAGCTGTAGCATATGTCTATTCCAAGTCACACGACGACTAGCCCTCGCTATTTCACACATCACGGTCTTGCGAGGAAAGGACAGTGCTTGCCCATTGGAGTAGAACGAAGCGAGAGTACTTTCCGCCTGGACGACCCGGAGGGGGACACTAGCAAACCTTAAAATTCTTTATCCAACCTAACCCTTATGAGGCTTAGCCAATTATGCTCCACTAACTATGGACCCGCAGCCGTAGTTGGAAACGGCGCCGCTGGGATTCAAACACCCAACTGGATGATGCAGAGATGCGCTGAACATTGCTTTAACCCCCTACGCCACTGGAGACCCCATAAGCCGTTTTGAATGAGATGCAGTTGTGAATGAAACCAATTGAAAATATCATTTACAAAGCACTGTTTACCAACTTTGAGAACTTTTACATCTGGTATTTATCTCATTGAGTCCCCCCCCATAACATTTGACCCCATTCTCAGAAACATTACAATTATATTAATTAGTTTATCAATTTAATATGTGAATGGCATTTCTCTGCCTTTCACTCAATGAGTGCTGGGATAGGCTCCATCATGTCTCTGTGACCAGACTTCAAATTATTGATTGTCAATGGCTGGATAGATGGCATTTCCGGAGTTTTTCTTTCAATAATCAGGTTTTTGTTTAAATTAATTGCCTCCCACTTTTGAAATAGGTTTTCCAACTATCATTATCTATCTCACCCTTCTATAGCTGTTTTTCATGTGAATTTTCTGGATTTTCCTGTTTAATATCTGTTCTTCTTTTCAGTCTGGAGCCAGAGTGGACTGCTGCAGCTTCAGCTGTAAAGGAGCAGACGAAGGATAAAGTTCATCTGGGAGCTGTGGATGCTACCATACACCAGGGCCTAGCAAGCCGCTATGGGGTCAGCAAGAATTAAGTTCTCTATACTTAATACCATGTGTGGGTATTCATGTAGTTGCAAGCTGCAACCACACTGGCCCATCATGCAAACACATAATAGGAAATAGGAAAAAAGAAATAGCCACCAGCATTGCCCAGTATAGGAATGGTCACTGAATCTGGATTCCATTTGCCTTTTTCATATACTTGGATCTTTTACTGACCAGTCAAGGCTGTAAAACTGTTTGTACATGACCCTGGAGCTAAAGGAATGTCTGTGTTTAGATCCGCGGGTTTCCCACCATCAAGATTTTCCGTAAGGGAGAGCAGCCCGAGGACTACCAGGGGGGCCGCTCCCGCTCAGAAATCATTTCCGCTGCCTTGGATTTGTTCTCAGACAGTGCCCCTCCACCTGAGCTATTGGAGGTCAGTATACTCATGGGCTGTCTCACAAAGAAGGGTTAAAGATTTAGCCAGATAACTTGTAAGTAACTCTATGGAACTAAAATTTAAAAAGGGGGTATTATGACTTGATCATCATCTCGCTAATATGCTAATTCTGCTTCATGAAAGACTTCTCAGAGTGTGCGAGTATGTTTTACCCAACAACCTTGCTTTACGTAGAAAAGGCGTATTCAAAATTGATAAAGTTACATTTAAAAAACAAGCAAAATCCTGTTTGTTTTCCGTAGCTATCGGCCATCCGGCAGGGATGATGCTTTGTGTGTTTTGAATCATGCTTGAACTATGGATTTCTGTAGCATTTGAGTATTATGGGATTTACAATTTTGGGGATTATAAGAATAAAGCATTGAAAAAGAGTATATATTGTCAATGTTGACGTATTGATATGCCATGTCCCAGATCCTGAATGAGAACATCCTGAAGAAAACTTGTGAGGGCAGCCAGCTGTGTGTGATTGCCGTGCTACCCCACATTCTGGACACGGGTGAGATTTTCCATCTCATGCTCCAACATGTGGACCTAGCCACTCTGTTTCAGAGGTCTTGAAGAGCCAGTATTGGAGAGAAAACATTCTTTCAAAATTATTTTTAAGAGAGAAAACATTCAACGTGCAAAATATAAATGACATTACACAGTGTTAATTAAAATTAGGTTTTTTACACAATTAGTGACAGTTTAAGTGCAAGAATGTCCATTTAATGAGCTCAATGCAGAGTTCTGCCAGCCTTGATAAAAGGAGAGGGAACAGAATTTTCACTAGGAGTGTCATTCAAAACGCCAAAGCTTAAACTATATGTAAAAAGGAAAATGTTAATATTACCCAAGTCAATGCAGAGCCTTCATATTGTGGTGCCAAGTTCCGAGGTCATTAACATTGCCTTATGTCCTTTTATTACATCCCAACAGGTGCTGCTGGCAGAAATGGTTACCTTGAGGTGATGATGAAGATGGCTGAGAAGTACAAGAAGAAGATGTGGGGGTAAAGATGAGTGACTAATGCTCTGTGTTGTGATAGATGATTGGTCTACAGAGAAGGGAAATCCAAACTTGGAGGGATTCTCATATCCTTTCCTGGTGCTGACTCTCACTTTCTCAGGTGGCTGTGGACTGAGGCTGGTGCTCAGATGGATCTAGAGGCTGCTCTAGGCATTGGTGGCTTTGGGTATCCTGCTATGGCTGCCATAAATTCTCGCAAGATGAAATTTGCCCTACTCAGGGGCTCTTTCAGTGAGACTGGCATTCATGAATTTCTCAGGTAGAGTGCTGTTGTGTTCATATTCCTTGACGATGAAGCTTTCAAAATGCATTCAACTCACCACTTGGTTGGTTCATCTGATTCTGTGTTCTCTGCTCTTTAGGGATTTGTCTGTTGGTCGTGGTTCTACTGCTATGGTTGGAGGTGGGGCATTGCCCAAGATTTACACTGTAGAAGCCTGGGATGGAAAAGATGGAGTGGTGAGTGGAATTGTTTGATGAAATGTTTGCCGTTGGTCTGAGATTTTCTTGCAAATGGAAGGTTACCATTTTGTAGTTTTGTCTGAGAACATGATAATCAGTCTTAACTTCCCATATTAAGACACGGGACCTGTGCCTGCTCCAAGAAAATTACGCTTAGAACTTTTTGTCTGCAATACTTTATTCATTTATGTTACCAAGTTATTTATTTCAAATGAATATACTAAGGAGACAATTCAAGTATGTCAAGCTTGGCTAACACAACAGCCCAAATAATATTTGGCCATTTTTTCCTGAGGAGTTGAACAAATAAGTTTGTTGGGAATCTATGTGTTCTTTATCCCTGTCGCCAACTGTATATCTGCTTTCTCATGTTTTTCCTCTTAATTTTAATTTCCAGCTCCCTAAGGAGGAGGATTATGACTTTAGTGACGTGGACCTGGATGATGACCTTGGGAAGGATGAATTATAAGCCTCAATACAGATAGATGCCTTAAGATTCAGACCAACCTGCTTTGATCTGGTCCGGCCCTGTGTGACCGGACTCCCTTCTCCTGTGGATGAATGGGGAGTCCAGTTCACTCATTTACTGAAATACTCCAGAAGAGACACTTGCAGGTTCTCACATCATCCTCATCAGTCCATGTGTGTGTTGGTGGATGATAAGAAAGGAATTTCTTTTATTTGTCCCACAAGGGGAAATTTGCATTGTTACAACCGCAAAGTGGAACGCAAAACAGAGACATAAAAACAATAAAATATAAGCGAGGGGAAACGTACAGAAGTATGATGGGGGAGGGGGGTGATGCAGTGACTTTTGACCTCAGACCTGCTGAACATCGGATGCTGCATTATACTTTAAAAGTCTTTGCCCTGCAGGAGTGGGTTGGGGGCGTGGGGGGTTAGGGTCTGAATGTTGCGGTTCACTTAATCGTTTCAGCCATTGCTGTCCCTTCTCTGTAGCACCCAACCAACAACAATTTTATCAAGGATGCAGACTACTCGAGTAATAACTTCAAATTGTCTAGTCTAATGTGATTATAATTTTAATCCCATTTTCCTTTTCTTTTTATTTGTTTTAAATTCAGTGGATAATACTGTTGGTGGTCTTGCATCGAGTCTGTCCAGGGCAACGGGATACCGTGGGACTAATTGTGTAGATTTTTCTTACACAACTTTATTTCATTTGTGTGAAAACAAAATGACTTTTTGTTACAAAAATAAAAAGGAATTAAAAACACTTAATTACTGACTCATTCATGTAAACTGTTACAATATCAGGAAAAAACATGTGTCACAGAGTGCATGCAATATTTAATACATATAGAGCATGCACAGCAATTTGACTGTTTTCTTACTTCAAATACTTGAAACTGCAGACTAGTTTTTCTAGCATAAGTTCAAGCCAAATATGGATTTT
Organism: Regalecus glesne; assembly: GCA_900302585.1. NCBI lineage: Eukaryota > Metazoa > Chordata > Actinopteri > Lampriformes > Regalecidae > Regalecus > Regalecus glesne. The sequence goes on from OMLC01001026.1 coordinate 12,608, forward strand.
TGGAATTTGTGTTTTACACAAAGTCGGTAGTGGTAATTAAAGTCACTTTTCTTTTTTGTAGCACAACAATGGGAAAAAAATAATACTTTCAAGGATATAATGCGAGGTCCATTTTTTTAGCGTCACGAGAATATATAATGTAATGTATATAAACATGCAGTATGGCACTTCACTGAGGGAAAACATGTTAAACCATCTCAAGGCAAACACAATTTTAGGAAAATGATATAGCTTTTCCCCCGTCACTGGAGCATCCCCTGGTCCACGGAAGTACAGTTATAAGTAAAAAGGAACCGTATCAATACAATATAGAGAGTTGTTTGATCATGTAAACAC
>OMLC01001029.1:4700-29245 GCA_900302585.1 Regalecus glesne
CCTCGTGGAGATTAGGAGGAACACAGGCCTCAGACGTACGCTGACACTGGAAATAGAGACACCAGGTGGCAGTGTAACAGAACACTGAGATGCATGTCGCCCTTCGGGGTCACCGTAGGCCACACCTCCTGACCCTCACACTGTCATGTGAGGATCGGACGGCAGCCTCCTCCCTGTCAGACTTCTCAATTATGCATCTGACATGAAGGAGACATGTCACTCTCCATGGACCCCCGGTGTCCCTCAACATACCCCGTCTCAGGGTTATTCTGACGGCAGGTGTGACGTGGATCACAACAGCAGCGGGGCGCCATGTTGAATCAGCACCCGCTTGACTAACATCAGTTCCTTCGTGCATCCCTGGACGGGCGCACCATCCTCCCACAAATCCTTTCCTCATTTTGCCATTTTGCTGACGTTAAAATGATGTTGTTGTTTTTCTTCTCTCATTCTAAATCATTTCCACACGTTTTCCGTGTGCTGTGTCACACAGTGTAACGGCTGAGGCTGGTGTGATGAAAAGAGGAGCCCACAGGCTGCAGTGTGCCAGCCTCCTTGCTGCTGAGCTTTGATATACATGGCTGAGAGGCCGCTCTCTGTGTAAGTGGATAGCTCTTCATCTTGATTATTCCCTCTCCGGGCTCCCGCGCTCTCTTTGAAGATGACAACAAAAGCTAATACCTATCTACAGAACGGTGTGCCGTCTCAGGCGAGTGACCACGGGTGGGGGGTTCTCACCGGCCCCCACGGTGAGGCCGCCACTGACATGCGATCTTCATAGACCTGCTATTTTAGGCTATGGGGGGGGGGCGACTGTGAGTCTCAAACACACCTTCCACCTTCACCCACCGATGTGTTGTGATGGCAGAGTGGATTTAAAACCCGCCATCCTCTCAATGAGGCCGATGATGTGTGCAGGTTAAAAAACATACCAGGCTGACCTTGGCACCGTGGTGTAAACATAGCAGGATAAGCCCAGCTGCAGCCGTCCACATCTGTAATGGTCCTGTTGGATTCCGGTGGTGGGTGACACACAGACAGACAGATCCAGCACTAATAGCTGATAATAGTAAGGTCAGTGGTGGTTCCTCGGCACACCTACATCCCACAGATCCATCATTAGAGGGATCAGCTGCAGGTGGGTTTGTCCTGCCACGCCAACATCGCCGAGCACCGAGAGCAGCAAACCCGCTGGAATAGCCTCGGGTCATGCCAAGCTGATGTTGTCCTTTGATACGGGAGGTGAGTGACTTTCTGTCTTTTGTGTCTGACCTTTGCTTTGCGATGGATGAGTGACTTTGTGTCTTTCGCCCAACGCTTGATGACAGGGGCTGCAGCCCCCGTGTCCGCCTGAGGAGGCCACGGAATAAGGGAGGAGCTCATGGCCAAGAGTAGATTTGGAGTCCTCTCTTGTGATCGCTTCTTGTTTGGACGTTTTGTATGATCGTCACTCTGCTGTTTTACTGCTTGTTGTACGTTTTGGTTTTGTTTTGCATGGTCAGAACTATGGTCAAATAGCGTTCATCATCGTGTCGGTATCTGCCCGTGTATTTCGGTCAAAAGCAGTTCATTATCATAATTTTGTGCATATTGCATGAGTTCAACTCGCTATCCTCGACACCTGATTTGTATTTCTGCTGAAAATACGATGCTGCCCTCGTGTGGTACAAATGGTGAACTGTTACTGTGTTTTAACCTCAACCCAACGCGTTAAATCCTCCTGAATGCCTTCAAACTTTGTAACAAATTGGTCTAAATATATGGCTTTGAAATTCTCATATAACTCTATATATATATTCATGTTTTATAACCAATAAAACAGCAGGTGCCTACACGGTAGAATATTTTCACACGCTCAACACCCTTAATAAGCAGACAAAACGCTGCCATGTTTTCAAAATGCTGGCAGTGGCGCCCTCTGGTGGCCACACAGTGACTGGTCCGTTGCGGGGAATCTGGGAAAGCACTCAGCCCCTCAGGTATAAAAGTTCCCCCTTTGTATGTATGTCAGTCAGTAACTGAGGGAACACAGTGTTCTGCTGGTGTGTGTGCGTGTTGGTGGGGGCCCGGGGGGTCCTTGATTTGCGAGGGCAGACTGAAGAGGCAACTGGATTGCACTGTAGGGAGCGGTGAGCCACAGGAGTCTTTCATTAAACTAACAGGGAGTCTGCCATTTGTACTGATTTCTTTCTTTCTCCCTGCTTTATTTGCTCAGGTTAGTAACGGTGTGGGTGAAGATTTATCGAGCTGGGTTTCCCCGCCAAACCAGCTGCAGGACATTAGCTTGGGGGAGAAAAATATGACAAAAGGATACAGTTCTAGGTGATCTCAGGGAGCAGAAAGTGTGTGGGGGGGTGACGTGGAGTGAATGAAGAAGCCTGAAAAGAAACAAAATGGCGTGGATGCAAAAGATACAAGCAAAAAACAAACAAAGTGGACTTGGCACATTTTTACCGAACAAATGTGTATATAGTACATGAGCATCCCTGATGTTTCCTCATCAATATGCCTGGGTGAGGGTATATGAGCCCATCTACCTGGAGCGACGATGGTGAAGGAGAAGCCTTATTCATTTGTCATTGATCCAGAGAAAGGAAAGGAAAGGATTCCCTTATCAGTCCCGCAAGGGGAAATTTGGATTTCTCTGCATTTTTGACCCAACCTATTGTATAGGAGCAGTGAGCTGCCAACATATGGCGCTCGGGGAGCAGTTAGGGGTTAAGTGTCTTGCTCAAGGACACCTCGACATGCTGTATGCAGGACCGGGGATCGAACCTACAACCTTCCGATTGCCAGACGACCGCTCTACCCACTGAGCTATGCCGCCCCAAATGGAGACAATTTTACTTTTGTACCTATTTTTTTACCAGCCAATCAGAAGGAGCTCTGTGAGACAGCTTCTCTATAGGTTCCTGCTTGCTGTTAATCAGCTTAAATGTTCACAAGGCTCTACTAGGTAGGTACAAGTGAGGGACCATTTGAAAAATATACCTGCCTCTTAAAAACTTCCATCTCAGGATGGCTTATCCGGACTTGCTGAAAGTATACTAAATAGATTAATGTTAACTAATACCAAACCTATTTGTTGTGCTATTTGTGATGGGATAAACTCCTGCTTGTCCCAGGAATTTGAAGACTGGCGTTTTGTTGATATGTGCTACTTATCGAGATGTGCTTCTTAGATATCCTTCTTAGAAATCTAATACCTCTGCACATGGATAAGAGAAGTTAAGGTAAGACTGCTATCGATTCCGCACTACGGTAGCATTTTTTTAAATAAAGCAGCATGAATTGTGAGAACGCCTGCATAAAATAACTAACGCTTACAGTAGTGACTTTATATCTGTTAACTACTTTATAGCTATAGCAGAAGGGGTAATATTTAGATAGTTTAGCAAAGCAATTGTGCAAAAAGGAATCAATAATTGGAGCAGAGGAATGTTGTTGGAAGCACAAAGGCACATGTAATACATATGCATACTATGTTGTTCCAGCCTTTTATGTGTTAGCCAGTTCCGCTTTTTGGCATGAGACAGCATAGCTCAAGAGGTAGGGTGGTCGTCTAGTAATTGGAGATCGGTAGCCCTCTGCAGAAAGCATGTCGAGGTATCCTTGGACAAGACACGGAACCCCTAATGGTTCACTGAGCGTGCTGCTGCGATTGCGTTCACTGCTCCGATACATTAGGTTAAATGCAGAGAACAAATTCCAACAGTCTCGGTCATTTGGTAATAAAGCACGTTCAGACGTTCCCTTTCCATATGTGCATATGCAGTTCAGGGTTTTTCTTTCTTTGTACATCCTGTCCTTAGACCCTCACTTTGGATAATAAAAATCTCTCTTAAAAAAACCTTTAACAGGGAGAAAAATAGGAAGAAACCTCAGGGAGAGCAAAGGAAGAAGTAACTCTCTCCCAGGACATACAGCTGTGCAATGGATGATTTGGACACAGAATAAGACACAATTTACAGCACACAACATGACCAGGATAACAGAATTGTAATTGAATTAGTCCCACAAGGGGAAATTTGAATTTCTCTGCATTTTTGACCCAACCTATTATATAGGAGCAGTGTGCTGCCAACATATGGCGCTCAGGGAGCAGTTAGGGGTTCAGTATCTTGCTCAAGGAAACCTCGACATGCTGTATGCAGGACCGGGAATCGATCCTGCAACCTTCCGATTGCCAGACGACCGCTCTACCCACTGAGCTATGCCGCCTCCATTAGAATAGGACTTATCACTGGAAAATATTTGAGCCCAGTCCTGGAACATACGGCACACAGGACCCATCATGGATTTGTTGACACTACACCGCCCTACTGTTGCAGCAGCCCACCAGGAATTGTCCTGATAGGCCGGATAGATGGGGGAGGATTGATACTTAATTGGGAGGGAAGACTGCTGATTAATTACACTGCCCTATCTTGACAGTCTTAGAGTTTCTTGTCATTTAAAAACAGCTTACAATGAAAAGATGTGTGCAGTGTAAAGTTGGAGATTTAGATAAGTACTAGAAGTATTATACAGTAGCTTTCTGAGACGCTTATGAATACAACCTAAATACAAATCCCATGAACTTCTTCTGTTATCAAAGTCCAGATTCTATCTTTTAACAAATATGTGACTGAAAGTAACTAGGAACATTTGCAGAGAATCTGTGCAGAATTTCTGCAAATATATCATTGTTGAAAAATTGTGACACTGAATATCTCCAATCTCATGTTACGCAGCTTTGCTTGATGTTTGTAAAATATATATATATAATTAATTAAACAAAAGATTCCCTCATCAGTCCCACAAGGGGAAATTTGGAATTCTCTGCATTTCAACCCATCCTATTGTATAGGAGAAGTGAGCTGCCACCATATGCCGCTCAGGGAGCAATTAGGAGTTGAGTGTCTTGCTTAAGGACACCTTGATATGCTTTCTGCAGGACCAAGGATCAAACCTGTAATCTTCCGATTGCCAGACGACTGCTCTACCCAAAGGAAAAATATATGGGGAAAAACATTCCATAGAAGAAGCAAAAACAAGGTACTTACAGACATTTCTCGGAATCAGGAAGCACAACACCTAACTGCATTCTTCGCCTGGCCACATCCAAAGGGTAACTAGTAAGAAGAGACCCCGAAGTTTGCCCACCATAAATTCCGAGACGACCATTGTAGAATTGTACAATAATGTAATGCATCAATTTTCCATAACAGCCAGGGCAACACAACAAACACAAAGTGATCTACCCAACTGTTAGCTCTATCACTACAGTCTAGTTAAGATAGGCCATTCGCCCACTATCACTTACGATATTGTCTGAGCAATGGCCCCTGCAACCCCTCCACAGAGCAGGTTGATGTGGGTTTTAAGAACCAGGACTTCTGGATTGTCTGAGGATGGACGGCCCATCATCTCTGGAAAGTGTTTCAACCCAAGGCTCTTCAGGGTACCAAAGGTGAAGAATGAGAAACCTTTAAGATGAAAGGAATTGGAAAAAGAGAGTTGGGTGTAAGGAAAGGTCAAACAGATAACAGGAAATGTTTAAAGTGTAAAAGAAGCAACAACAAAAAAAAGCTTTATGTAGTACTTTGAAATGATCTTGGATCCATATCATGGATAAATATCCATTATCATTATTATTACTATTATTTTTAACTATATAAATATAAACCTGAAAAAAGTGGTTGCTCACCTGCATAGGGAGCCATGCCAATAATCGTTGGGATCAGTCCTCTGTAAAACCCAGAAATGCCCCCTTCCTTAAATAAAAAGGACAGAGCATTGTGGTCAAAACACAAAATCCATCCATCCATTGTCAACCGCTTATTCGAAATTGGGTCGCGGGGGGAACTGGAGCTTATCTCCATTCTCGTTGGGCGAGAGGCGGGGTACACCCTGTATAGGTCGCCACTCTATCACAGGGCAGAGCAGTTAGGGGAACGGTGTCTTGCTCAAGGACACCTCGACATGCTTCTCTGCAGGACCGGGGATTGAACCTGCAACCTTCCGATCGCAAGGCGACCGCCCTACCCACTGAGCCATGCCGCCCCTTAAAACACAAAATAAACCACAAAAAATAAAGAAATGCATTGAGGACAAACTAAGATGAGTAGGCAGGATTTACAATTCGAGCCCAACAATCATAGTTTTCAAAGTGTGTGTTTTTATCTTTGGGGAGTTAGAAAAAAACCAGCTAACCTTAAGGTAGATGGTCTGGAAAGCGTTGACAATGCCAGTGTAGCGGTGTTCTCCTGTCACTTGGAAGGCAAGCCTGGCTCGGATTACATCCAAGGGATAGGTACATATCACTGCAGTCATCCCTGGAGGAAAAAGGAGAATGACAATAGTTTTTTAAGTGTATTTTGTATTTGCCGAAGTTGACTTATCCAAATCAGGGAAGAAAGAAAGCCCCTTTATTTGATCATTGTATTCCTACAGTAAAATTTGTCCTCTACACTTAACCCTTCCTATTGTATAGGAGCAGTGGTTAGCTGCAGCCCACGGAGAGCAGATCATGTTTCATTGTCTTGCTCAAGGACACTTCGACACTCTTTCTGTGGGAGCTGGGGATCAAACCACCCACCTTCCAATTACTAGATGATGAAAGTGTACATTTGACTCTTGATGTTTACCATAAACCTACACATACTGATCAATACTTGGGAATTGACTGTTATCCTCCACCTGAGCACAAACCAAGAGGCAACAGTATGCTGTACCACTGAACTGACAATGTCCCAACTGACACAGTGGCTGGGGAGGGGGAGAAATCCCACATTAAACAGGCTCTGGTAAAGTGTAGTTATCCTAAGTGGGTATTTGTCAAAGCCAGGGAGACATCCAAACAGTACACCTACCAACTGAAGAGAAGAGTACAGCAGCTGACTAAGCATAAACCAGTGGCGCTTTCCATATTCCATATAAAGCAATTTAGTGTATACTGTTAAGTGCCAGGAGTAAGTTTTGGAGCCGAGTTTACTGGAGAGGGTGGTTTCATGTCTATTTAATAAGGAAGTATCCTCCGCTCAAGTGTTCCTGCACCACTGCCACTATGCAAACTTCTTGATCACCAGTCCCAGTGGATTTCTCCGCAGATGTTGGAATTTGCTCTCTACCTGAATATAGTTGTTTGTTCCTGGATTTCAAGTCCATAGTGCAGCTGTCCAGATGAAGAAAATGTGTGTTTGGGTGTTTATAAAGGTTTTAAAAGGAATTTGATTGGACAGCCCTTGGGCTAGCATCTATCTAGCTTTGCTGTATTGCACGACCATCCCATTTCTGACCAATGAGCAGTGACAGCTCCCACAGCTTTTATTGAAATACTTTGGTTCCTATGAAGTCCATGTGAAACAAAACCAAGCCAAAGGGAAACTGCAACAAACTAGCAAGTCAGCCACTGATTCAGACCAAACCAAATAGACTATAGGTGAGAAAATGCACCAAGTCTTCAATGTTTTAAACTAGGACATACAGTGTGTAGCCAATCCAGATAGCATCAATGGTAAAATAAAAAAGTGGTGAGAAAGATTAATGACCTGCCATAGAACCAGCCATGAGGCGGTGGATGTGTCCAGAAATCCCAAGCTGTTTATTTAAGAGCTGCAAAGAGGAGGGAATGTTATTAGCTTTGGCAAGGATGAAACAGAAGTCAAAAATTTCCATGTAATTATAAAAATATTGTCATGGTGCTCGTTAACTTTAGCAAAGGATACTTGCAGCAGACACTGGGTTAATTCAACCTGGATAGTCTTTTCTCAAATATACTTGGTGTATCAGTGCTCTTCAGGTGAATAATATTTTACTACCCGAATAAGTGTGATTATAATAGAAATCAGACTTGCTGAATTGCAAACATAAAACACTAAGCAGAAAGGAAGATTGTAGAAACTATACAAAGGGAAAAAAATCGTAAAATGATGGGTCTTGTCTACACAACACGCAAATGTACATTTAGCAAGTGCAAATGGAATCTGCTTTAAATAAAGAGCATTAAGAGAGGTATCGTCTAACAAGGTGGGTTCCAAGAGGCTATTGAACGGAAGATATACCTTTTTATAATTATCAAAGGCCATGAACTGGATAGCTCCATAGGGAAATATGCGAACCATCATAGCGCCATTGCCTTTGTACAAACCAAGGAATCCCTCTTTCTTTGGAACGGCTTGGAGGGTGGCAAGTACTCCTGCAAGAGAGATTAAAAGTTTAAGCAAAAATACACAAGTATGACATCAAAATATTAAGATGTATCACCGATACCTTTACCTAGGTGTTTGTAGTGAGGGTTCTGGGCCTGAAGCAGGATTTTGACTCTATCCAGAGGAGCAATGGTGGATTTGGCACAGCATCCTGCTACACCTAAACATAAGCACAAGCAAATACAGCACAAGAAGCTTGTGATTCATTACAGTATTTGCCTTCACCTAATTGAACTAGAGCCGATTGTTATATATTGTTTTTATGTCTGTGGCAGAATTCAACACTCCAGACATAGGACATAAGATGTTCAGATTAAAGTACTAATGTTGTTCTACTTTGTAGATATTGCTATATTTTAATTCACACCCATGATGCCAAACAAAGGCAAGCCAAGACATACTATGCATTTGTTGTTGGTGAGCTGATTCGAAAGAAACATTAAACGTAGACAATGGAGAATATCTAATGATATTTCAACAAATATATCAGTCTTCAAGGATCAGAGTCAAATCAGAGAGAACATTTGGCTATATGATTCTTGTAAACATAAATGAAAAAATGCCTTGTTATATTTAACGAGTCTCTTCAGGAGAAATGTTGTTTTTATTTGCCAGACCGCTCAAGATACATGTCTGGCTCCAGAATAGTACCAGCAAAACTAGCACAAAATCAGTCTTACAATTAAGAGTGCAAGTAGGATGGATGTTGCCAGACAGAGACTTTAAGGTCTGCAGTGCCTCAATGGTAGAGTGAGCCTTCAAATCGGGTGTATCAAGTTAGTATCCTGCCCCCTGGCGTCAAGAAAAGGCTATCCGGCCTTAATCCCCCATGCTTGGTAAATGTGAAATATTCCTTGTAAAGTGCTTTGAGTGGTCACTGGATGAGAAAAGCACCGTATAAGAACAAATTCATCTACCATTTAATCCACATCCTCCAGTTAGGTCATTTAGACAGGTTAGACTTCATGCTCTGACATCTTGGGCTACTCTACCAACCAGCATTAAATGAATTCTATCTCTTTTTTTTATTCTCACAAGTCCACCCACATATGAATGGCCTTGTGCCAATGGATGGATGTTTCAAAGCCTACCTCCAGCTACAAAAGAGCGAAGCCAGTAGTAGTCCCTCTGGGCAGGGCTGGTTGTGGGAGCAGGTGTGGAGACTGCAGCCTCCGATGCCATTTTGAGTACTCGGGACTCTGATGCATTGATGGCTGCGTAATGACAGTTTGGAAAAATGAATCTAACGGTGGCATGAAAACGTTCACTGATAGCTGACTTCTACATTGTGTGCTGCTGATGCACATTATGTGTATTTGTAATCCGGGTTTGCAAGCGAATGACCTCAATGGAGAAATGATTAGTTATGCATTAGTTGCATAGGCATTAAACAGCACTCGTCAGGGCAACTATCTATCTATACGAGTTAAAGCAGACTCAATGTTCATCCGTTACCTAAACTTGACATAGGTGAGCACCCGGAAGAAACATCCAATTAATATGGCAAGTGTTGACCATATCTAACAGGGCAGACATGAACTTATTCAACGTTACAGTTGGGTGGACTGAGAAAAAAAAGGCATACTCACGAAACAACTGATGCTGTTTTGGGTGCGAAACAACTCAACCGTTTCTCAGATTAATGCCGTTTTATTTCGCATGTCAGAGAGTTGACGGCATTCTCATTTCCCTGTTCTTCAGAGGGAAATAAAGAAAAAGGTGTCTTAATAAGACAGCGTCACCGTGGATATCCAGTACGTTAGATTGTAGCTCGTCGTTGCGAGTGATAAAAGTTGATATCCTGAAACGGCGATGTCCTGTGTCCGTGAGCTGGCTCAGCATATCTGTCAGAGATCGTGGTCACTCCAATGCCCTTCGCTCCGCGGCTCACCACCTCGACAGCTGGCGCTTAAAGATGACGAGGTTTTTTGCAGGATGGCGTCACTTGCAGGGGTTCGGCCAATCTGTTCGATCCAACTCTTAACCCATGAATTACACAATCGTATCATATGAGAAGAGAAATAAAAGATACTATAATGCTGCTCTTTAGAATAGAAAAAGAGTTCAAACTGATTGATTGGTTAGTTAGTTGGTATTTTCATACTCTTTAGAGGTTATTAAGTTCATTAATGGAAATTCACCAGAGCTGCCTTAAGGCTGACATGTTTTACAATACCTAAAAGATTTTACACAATGTGACCACACGAACGAAAGACTATTATCTAGCAAATGTCTTGATGCATGCTCAATAATCCAGGTATGGAGATCAGAAAAAAAGAGGTGAATCAGTTCAACTCTCAGGCCTTTGAATAGGGGTGGTGGCCTGAGGGTACATCTGTCGGCGTCTTACAATGCATTGATCGCAAATATTCCCCAATCCTTTGTGAATGGTGTTCATTGTCACTGAATGTGCGGTTGATCACCCAACTTGCATATGAACCCAACCTATTGTTGTGTGGTATCAATGTACTGTTTATGAGGGGGAGTTGTTTTCAGCTCAGACTGAAGATGTCCCCTAGTTGAGTGACGAAACGTTTCCAAATAAACTTCTGATCCAGTTGAACGGATTCACCTCTTTTTTGTAATATCTAGCGTAATTCACATTAATCTCACCCGTGTTGTGTGTCTACGTTCACGTAACTACATCTCCCATCCATCCTAGCGGGCGGTGAGATATGTTTGCTGCGACAACCAAAAAAATAGCTTGTTGGAATAAACAGAGTTTGATTTTGACTCCTCAACAAGCAGTTGATTCCTCGTTTCTCATAACCTACAACGTCCACTCCGATGACTAACCCGCTATTTCTCCGATAGTTCCAGAGTGTTTGGCGCATAATGGCGCACGTAGTTTCGTTCAAATTACTGGAGTATCGAGAACAGTATTTGTTCACATGGTTCGCTCAGGCTGAAGCTAAATTCGGTCTCAGGGATATTACCGCAGATTAAGTCAAATACTGTGACGTGGTTGCATCTCTCAGCAGGTCCGCCACATGTAATGAATAATACTTACTGAAAGCCCGCCTCAAACACCAATTAGGCTAGTCTGACTGAGTGTGCACGTCAGCTCTTCTATGGATTTGGTGACCACAGACCCTCTGAGCAGGTAACTCAAATGCCAGCTTTGCTAGGTTGACCACAAGTCATAGTTTGTTTTCGAGTTTTTCCAACAGCAACCGCCAGATTAATTTTGCTTGTCCCTGGGTGATTCTAACGAACATGATTTCCGGAAGTTAGCATAATAGATGGAGATATTGTTTGTTCTTTTTATCACTCACACCGCCATCTCTGCTGAACCGGTGCAGCAGACAGCTCCCATTTCCTCTACTGGAGTGTCTCAGCACCCAGAGCACTTTGGGGCTGTTTTTCTACCATGCTAAGATCGCCAACAAGGCTGAAATGTGTCTACCCCCGATGTAACTTCGATGTCTCCGGAAACGATCATTAGCAGGCTCTGGTGTCGGCCGTTCCGGTGGCTTGTTGGTCATCAAGACTATTTCTGGGCGCACATTTTCTTCGTGACATAGGGGCGTAGATGGACATGTTGCCAAGCATCTGCCATGGACTTCAGGACAGTGAAGCAGGGCCCAGAGCCTGAGGCCGCCAATGGTTGCACGGTCCCTACTTTTGAAAGATGCTCCATTACACTGTGTTTCGTTAGTCTGCGTTTCAGATGGAACTTTTTACTGGCAGAAGTCTCCACCCCCGCTTTGGTACAGATTTCCTCTGTGCCATCAATCTTTTTGGTGGATGTGAGGAACCACCGGCTGGTTAATACGGAAACGTTTGGCATGTTGCCATGTGCGCCCAGTGACGCAGCAGCACTGATGGTCCAGGGTCCTCACACCCGAATGTGTATTGCATTGGGAGGGATCATGCAGCTCATCAGCAGACCCAACTGGCAAACAAAGGATATCAATGACCTTTTCAAGTAAGTTTTTGAGACAAACATGGTTTTAATCTCCAGTCCCATTCCCACATTGGAGTAGGGTGCTTCAGTAGAATCCCCAGACTGGACTCCAGTCTCACTGTAGAGCCCAAAATATAGATTTTATTGATCATTTTAATTTGTTTTGGGAATGCTCTTCGTTGTTTTACTATTATCCTATTTAGGGTGTAAATAACCAGGGGACTGTATAGAGTCTACACAGTCCCCAGGTTATTTCCCAATGCAGATTTAAAAAAAAGACCAACTATAACACGATGTCTCTAGTTCGTTATCACCTGTTGCTCCGTATAATCCGGCTCCTCTAAAGGCGAGGTCTCCCTCGTCATTCGGCTCTTACAATATTCCTATTAGGAGTAGACCACAGTTTAATACCCACTACCCTTAGCATTATGTGTCTTCATCTGTCAGGCCAGATAATTTGATTACAGTCTGCTGTAATGATTACAGTCCATCTAAGCACCTTATCCGAGTTGTTTTTACCCTTCTAAGCCCCTAGTCCACGTCAGACAAATCTTTTATTCTTAATTATTTAACTACTTCCCTCAACCTGGGGCTCCCATGGCAACTCAGTGGTAGAGAGCACGTGCTTCAAGAACTGACGAGCCAGAGGCAGCAGGTTCGAATCCGTCAGGAAAGGCGTCCGCCCTAAATTCCCCCAAATCCGTCTAAATCCGTCTCCATCCCCACAATGTAGGGACTAATCGTGACACATAAAACCGACCTCTCTCATTGGTTTAAACTTGAGGACTGCTCTCTCTAGTGGAGCTCTACCTACATATCTATAATTTTCCGAGTGCACCAAGCTTCATATGTCTTGATGGAGGTAGAGTTGCTATCTTTAAGAGCCATTACGTTTACAGTCCTATTACTTTGGCTTTTCTTAACAGTGTTGTCATTTTAACATTTGAAATTTGTTGTGGCAGCCTAATTGGCTATGGAATCATTTATCACCCCCCCCCAATTAATTCACAGGTATGAATTCTCTGAACGGCTGTCCTCCCTTGCTGACTGCTGACCACATGATTTTGAACATATTTTGACATTAATTTTAAATCGTATTCCACTATCCATTACTCTGTGTTTGGATGAGAGGTTTTCTGCGCTATTCAGTATCGTTTACATTCATACCTCTGTTTATGAGCAGTTATCTGACATTTGGTTTCAGTGAAAAAAAAATTGTAAGACAATATAAAAAATCTTAACCACGTGGAATCGTCGTGATCATGGGTACACTAATCAGGCCGGAGACCGACCAAGTAGTTGCAGACTAAAAACTAATAACCTGCCCTCGGTCATAGGTATGTAGAGAGCGTAATTATTGCAGCGTGATTGTTTCCTCTGAGCTACGCTAATGAATCCCCACGACTGCGTCACTGGCGTCAACCCCGCATTTATGCGAATGTTCTTCCCTTGTAAACAATATGGAGCCACCATTTGGAAATCCACACCGGGTTTTCCCTGAGACTCTTCACCCCAGTTGCCGACGAGCTGGCTTGAGACCATAGATCGCTGTCTGGTGGAGGGAGAGTGGGCTGCCCTGAATGGATTGACATAAGAGGGATTTACGTTTTAACGGGTGTCGCACTCCGTGAAGGCTACATGTGCATGTTTTACAGCGATTTTATTCCACTCGGTGAATGCGTACTGTCGCTCGACCGTGTCAATGTGTCAACGTCGGGGGAAAGGCTTGAACTTGCCTGCTATCTATATTTGCCGAGGAGGGAAAACCAATACAAGGTCCGTGTCTCGACGGAGTGGAGTATTATTAGCAGTTCAGACAGTGCAACTGTCTTTCTGGTATGTAAAGTATTTGAGCTGCCGTTTAAAGACAACGTGTGGATAAAAGCCTCCGCCCGAGAGGCGAAATATATACCAAAGTAACATTTGCGGATGTGTCGATGTTTTGGCCGAGGGACGTCGTCGTAACGTCAGCGGTCAAGTGCAAAAAAAGTAATAAACAGCGACGTTGACGGCTTTTGTGTTGTAATAATAATCAGCTCTTCCGCCAGTCAAAAAAACAAACGCAAAACAGGAACTGAGCTCCCAGCTAAAGCCCACTTCTGAAAGTGGCTGCACACTTAACTGAAAAGCTTTTTCAGCTTTATAAAAAGCAGGTGGTTGGAGCCATGATGTGTTTATGTATTATTTTGGAGACGCGTAATAGTTACATTTGGCTGTGCCTACTCCAAAGCACAAACTGGGTGCATATCATGCATTGTAAACCACAGAACAGAGTTGATGCAGGGTTTTCAGACATTAGCATTATTAAAGGGTATATAAATACAATAGCTTTTTATGATGTATGCATCGTTTTTTCCCATTTCGGCAAAAGATCTGTTATGACGAATTATATTCCCAAAATATGAGAGGTGTGTGTGCATATTTCCAAAATGCAGGGAGTGTCTTTGTGGATACATCTTTTTTATTACTGATTTATTTCCTGGGTAATAACTTTAAACAAGGGTGATATTATAGTGCACACTCTAATACTCTGCATATATTGTTTCAGGTCCATCCACAGCTGTTTAACAATGGAAAAGTAATTCGGCACAGCAACATTATCTGAGGTCCTGTAATCAAGAGCAAGAGGACAAAAAAAGTGAAAGTCGGGTGCTTATAAATAGGTTAAAACGCTTACCTGGCTCCCATGCTGGCTGTCAGAAATCCTCCCCTTCATACCCTCAGTCATGCCTACAACATCCAAAAACCCCAGGAAACAGGCACCCTCCCAGAGAAATAATGGCCGCAAAGTAATTCCCACCAAGAGGCAACAGCGCAACGCAAATAAACCCAGAGGGAGAGCCACTGAGAGACTCCAGAAAACGCTAGTCAAATCCAGAAGGTCCTCGACCAGAGCCCAAGGACGGTCAGGTCGAAGCCCCAGAGGAAGAGGGGTTAGTGAGCCTGCCGGTCAGGGACCAGGAAGATCTCCTGGAAGGGTTAACCATGCCCCAAATGTAACAGGATCTGCGAGGCTTAGACACCTGAAAAATTCGTCTGGCCCCCGTGGCAAGTTAGAGGATCCTCCTCACGGGTGTAGGAAGTCTCCACGGGGCCTACGGGTGCACAGTACTCCTTGCCAGACCCCAAAGCCTTGCAGAGGACGGAGAAAAAGAAGGGGACGAATAGGGAGAGTGGCATCAAAACAGGGGAACGAACAGGAGGAACCTTCAAATACAGATAGCTGTGATTTGACTCGCAATGGGGAGCAAGAGAAGTTAGAGGCTCATGAGGGTGAAGCAAATACCCCTGATGCCTTGAGAACTAATTTGGACGTTTTTGCTGATACCAAAGATGAAACTGTGGATGTCAGTAATGGTGGTGAGGCCGTTCTCGTTAAGGCTGATTCCCCTTCTTGTAATGACTCCTTGGAAGAGTGTGTCCATCCCAGCTGTGACACTGTTATTACTAAGCAAGACAACAGCACTACCAATCATAGTGATGAGAGTAACTTGAGGTCTGTGATTGGAAACACCCTGACTGAGGACAATGATGGGCAACTCAAAGTAGGCCATGATGACATCAAAGATGGTCCTTCTGAAATCACCCAACAAGCTAGCATCGACCTAAAGCAAGATGACACTGAAAGAAATGGGTCTCCTGTACCCGGAAAAAACCTTTTTCATCCTGCTCCTGGTAGTAATGAAGAAAAAATGTGTCCTCACCAAAGTCTGGATAATGCTCCTGACCTAGATCAGGAAAAGACGGGAGGAGTGAAAGTTAGTCATGAGAGTTACAGAAAAGATAACATGAGTGAAAGAAAAAAGAATTGCCTGGAGCCAGAGATGGGAGTTGAGAGTATAGAAGAGGAGGTTGAGGAAATGACAGAGAAAATCAAAAAGCTGGAAAATGCTGAGGGAGAAGGGGAAGGGCAGAAAAGAGGAGAGGGAGATGTTTTAAGTCCTGTTGACTCCAGGCCTAGCAGTCCGATTTCTCAGGCTCCAGATTTGCCTTGTTCCACCAATGGGATGACACTGCATTCAGAATCGCCGGCCAAGGTGTTGCCTGTCTCTAACATGGCTACCTCACATCCCACCAAAGCCCAATCCCTCTCAGAGTTGCATGAACAAAAGGTTCTACACCCAGTTAGGAATGAAATAATAACAGCTTTCCATGGTGCTAAACTTCACCACCCAGTAAGCACTACTGTCAGTGAGACTAACCCAAACAACCCAATGCCACTTAATACTGTGGTCGGTACCTGTGGGGAATCCACCGTACCCACGTATGCAAGCCATGAGGAACCAGAGCCTACCCAAAGTCGGGAGATCCCTTCCACTCCGAGGGAAATGCAGGCTCATACACCAGTGGAGGCTCAGACCAAAGACGGTGTATGCAATATCGAGCCAGTCAAGTGCTGCAGCCAGGAAGGGACCTCTTCACTGTCATCGGTACAACTCTTGCAGCCACAGACGGATGTCACCCCAGCTGCGTGTGAACCAAACCCGACCGGAGCCAGCGTCATTACAGTATTAGATCAGGCCTCAGCACCAAAGACCACCACGCCATCCCTGGACAGCAACCTCTCCTTCTCCTGTAGTTCCGAGAGCACCCAGTCTTCTCTCTCTTTTGACACCGAGTCCGAGACTGGATATGGGGATCCAGGTCTGTCGGCTCTGGCAGGCCCGTGGTGTCCTGAGGGGGGTTGTTTGTCTTCCTGGACTTCCCGGTCACAGCAGCAGCACATGAAAAAGAAGCGGAAAAGGTGCGGGACATGTGAGCCCTGCTTGAGGAAGATTAGCTGTGGTCAGTGCAGCTGCTGCCTCAACCGCAAAACTGGTCACCAGATCTGTAAGCTGCGGAAATGTTTAGAGCTAAAGAAGAGAAGACCCTCGTCTCTGCTCGCCGTCTCTGCTGTGCAGGTAAGGTTTATATTATGGTATGTATATGCATGGGATTAATACCACCGTAATTAACCCTAGCCATTGCAATGCGTTACAGCAGCGTATATTACAATCATGTCCCAAGCGGATTTTCTCGAGGAGGTTGTTTTGGTAGTGCGGCAGTAATTTCGAGCAAGTTTACAAGAACATCTTTTTTTTGTTGGGAGGCATCTGGTCTGAACCAGATGAGTAATGTGTGGTTTCCATTGTATATAGGATTGTTTTCACACCCTGCTCACTATCCACAGACAGTTAAACTGGCTTGTTTTACATTTGCTTGGTTTCAAGAAAAAAAAAAGAAGCTGTCCACATAGTCTCATGGCAAGATCCAGACAAATGTTGGGAAATACATGCACAGTAAAAGGCAGTTTGGTTACAAGTGTGTGTGGAAAATCTCAACCACGTGCATATGCGTGTCATGAGTATGTGTAGAGTATGTGTGAGGATGTCCTCCGTCAGAGGGGAAGGCACTGTCATATGAGCCAGCAAAACACGTGGTCAAAGTGTGTGTGTGTGTGTGTGTGTGTGAGTGTGTGGGAGAGAGAGAGATCTATAGTGAGCTTGAGCAAGACAACATGCTATCTGATTAGTTGCACATGGTCGCAGGGTGTGTTTGTGTGTGTGTGTGTGTGTGGATAACTTCAACTGATTTTGAGTCAGCTCTTCGGGCAGTTTCACAAGAGTGGCATATGAGGTCCGTAGCCTATTTCACAAAATACTTTGTAATGGTCAGGATACTAATACAGAGGGTAATTTATTTATCATTAAGTTTCTGTTTTCATTCTCTCTCCTTTTTTTCCCCCAAGACATTTTTAAACCAGCTGTAATTGTGAATGTTACCTGATATTTGTTCCGAATATAGTTTTTTATTTCGGTGTGGAGGTTTTGACACCAAAAACATTTGACACTTGGAAGGTTTTAAAGGTGACAGATGATGCAAAACAACTTCAAAACATGACCAGAGAGACAAATTACTATTCAGCTGAATTGATCCTGGATATCAAAAGAGTATTACAGCATATATCTTTGATCATCGTAGCCACAAGCCAGCGGGTAACTGCTGATAGCAGACGATGGCTAATGCTCCTACATAACGTTGTAGGCCTACATAGTTTAGTGGTGTCCGAGGGACCTGGGGGGAGGGTGTGTATGCACAACTGTGACTTTCAGTGCTGCAGCAGGGGCAACAGATTAGGGCTGATTATATAACACCTGCAGCATTAATGGGGAGCTCTACATGCTTTTTACCGAGTAGTAGAGGGGGTGAGGAGGAAGGGATTAGGCTGTGCAGAGATTTACAAGCATATCATTCAGAATGGCCCAAAATGTGGGTCAACGCTGAGGGCTTGAATGACAAGGCTGCAGTCTTCCTGTCAGAATGTCTCTAGCTAAACCACTCCACTCCTGAATAGGACTATGATGTCTATGCTGCAGTGTGTGTGTGTGTGTGTGTGTGTGTGTGTGTGTGGGTGTGTGTCCGTGTCCAGGCAAATGCAGGCCAATGGATTATCAGTGAACAGCAGTGGGAAAGACACACTGAAGGCAAAACAAGGATCTGCTAATTCAGCTCCATTTAAGCAACAAAAACGTTTGCTGTTCTCTCGCTCCTCCTTAACTGACTTCACATTGTCCTACCCTAATTGGAGCTGTAGCATGTATGTGCTAAATGAATTGCATTTATATTGTGCATTTCAAGCTGTGACAGTCACTCAAAGTGCTTTACAATCAATGAATACCTCACACATATTCACCCATGAACTCACTGACAGCTGTGTCAGCCACGCAAGGCAAGAATCGGCTCATTGTGAGCAGTCAGGGGTCAGAT
This sequence comes from Regalecus glesne, assembly GCA_900302585.1. Taxonomy (NCBI): domain Eukaryota; kingdom Metazoa; phylum Chordata; class Actinopteri; order Lampriformes; family Regalecidae; genus Regalecus; species Regalecus glesne. The sequence goes on from OMLC01001029.1 coordinate 23,547, forward strand.
GTTTTGCTGGAAAAAAACCGAATAAATAAAGGAGGCAAGGTTTGAACCACCAACCCTCCAGTTATCTGACTATCTGCTCTATCTCCTGAGCCAGTGTTGCCCTTGTGCTTTTGAGCCTGTATGTTCACATAACTCGTGTGTGTGTGTGTGTGCGCGTGTGTGTCTGTGTGTAAGTTTCAATCCGTGTTCTTTTCCACATAGTTTGAGCACTGGTTCTCAGGTCGGCAATTTTTGTGTCCATGCAGGGGCGTAGTCTGTTGTATTCACTTCAAACTGCCGCTTCAAGGACAGCTAACCACAATGCAAAGCTGTAGGTCATAAATCAAACTCTGTTTTTTTTTATTATTTTTTATTTTTTTTATTCTCAGATGCAGAACAGGTAAAGCAAGTTTAGCTCGTACCACACGAGTGAGGCTGGGGCATCTGTTTGTGCGTGGGGGTTTTGTGCGAGTAGCCTGTCAACATCCTCACTTGTGGTCAGTGTCTCTTGCTGGTCACGAACACAAACCCTTCTGATAAGTGTTTCCATCTTCATTGTGAGGTGGTTTTGAAAGGGATAGGTCTAGACACTACATAAATTCGCCTCATGTAGCAGCATGTGGATTCACTTCCCTCTTCCCCACAGCAAAAGAAGTCTATCCTCGCTGTGGCTGAGTAGATGGAGTGTATCCGTGCCTGGTGTCTGGTGAAGTAAAGGGACTATTGCCACTGCACTGGGAGAGAGGCTTTTATTCTCAACTTGTCTGATTTTACTCGCCTGGCCTGACAGACCCCGTGTGCCCTTGATTTGAACCAAGGGAAGGGGACAAGGTAGAGCTTTGGTTCTTGGTTACACACGGGAACAAATAAAAATGACTCAATTTACTGAAAAACACACACACACTAGCGTAAACTAACAGAAACCATGAGTGAAAACGCTCATTAGCATAAAGAAAAGCATGAACATACACACTGAAACATGTGTACATGTACAAACAAACCCTCCATTCATCCATCTATCCATCCATTGACAAACAACAAACCAGAAAACCATAATTAATAGGCATGGATTCTGCTTCTACTTTATTCTTTTAAGCTGTGGTGGCTCAGTAGTAGAGTACATGCTTGCAAATGAGGCGTAGCAGGTTCGTATCCCACCGTGTGACTTACTAAATGTGAGGCATTCATTGTAAAGCGCTTTGAGTGGTTTCTAGACTGGAAAACCGAACAAGTCAATTTACTTTCTATTTAAAGGGAAATAATTGGGATTTTTTTTTCAACATTATCTCCGTGTTGTTAGGACGGTACTCCAGTAGGAGCCATTATACTGAGCGGTCTTCTCTACGTCTGAAAGACCACCAAGATTGTGAGGAGATGTGTCCGCCAGTGACATCAATCCATGAATGTAAAAACTTGTTTCCATGTTCCCTGATGGGCTGCTTTTGTGTAAGAAATTGCCAACAATACTGCCACAGCTGTGTAGTTTTGATAGTCACATTTTCTTATACAATCCAACCTCTCTGCAAATCAGGGAGTTTTCACATTCACAGATTGTTCTCGATGTCGCTGCGGGCAAAGTTTTGGCAGCGTTATGGGAGAGGAACAGAAGACTGCTTAGTATTGTCGCTACACATGTAGTGTTATCCCTACAACATATGTAGAGAGAGAATGTTGAATTGCTTGCCTTTAAAGAAAATAATTATAGATAGTTTTGTGAACATGCAATCCATACCGATGGGATTTGTAGTCGATTGAATCGGTAAAGTCCTCACTGCATACTATGTCGATGCACAAATCGCCATTCTCCTGCTCAGAGCCCTTTGGACAAAGTCGGCAGGCACCAGAATGCATTGTGTGTAAACGTCTGTGTTGTCCATAAAATCCCCGGTGGCAATTTGTGGGATGTTATTTCGACCATTGGAAACCTAGCTTAGCCGAAAGAATGAGGAGGAGTCGTTAGGGTACAGTAGAGATGAGAACCTCAATTTAAACTAGGTAGTTTCTCCATCTGCTAACCTAAGTCACAATACTTGACTTAGGAGATATATGACAAGACCCTATCAGATCGTTCGAGGCTCCATATGTGATCAGTCGAGGCCCGGGTTGACAATGACCATCATTGGTACTGTACCCTCGGAAAGTACTGAAATCTACTGTGGAAACCCCTGAGAAACGGGGAACAATCTGAAAGAAGAAGAAAACGTGATTTAGTGGACATAAAATGAAAATAAAAGAAAAATTGTCCACTGCCACCCCAAAGGTAAAGAAACAAATCGGGAACAAGTGCAGGTGTTTTTCACGCGCTGACCTTGATGCTCATAGACAGAGATAAGATTGAAAATCAGAGCAAAAAAAATCCCCTTTAATAATCCATCCTTGTTGAGGGATCCAGGGTTCATAATTTAATGGATGTGCTCATCACTTATTGAGGCCACGGGAGCTTCTAGTCCAGTGTGTTACAACCACACACTGCATACTGTAAAGTCTATGTATAGTAACTCACAAGCCACCAGCCAGAAGCCAAAACACACACAAACACACAACCACACACACACACACACACACACATCATACACATACTCATTCATCTCTTGCACTTCCCTTGGTCTTTCCTGATCTGCTGCAGCGCTCTTGGCAGAGGAGTAGCCCTGTTGCGATAAGTGTGTGAGTAAATGCTTGGAGTTACCCATAACGGCACTCCCTGGCTAGTAGTAAGAGCTGGTAGCCCAAGGTATTCATCAGTGACTGTTTGCATTGGCCCTCTTGGTACGGATTACAGGGTGTAACTGATAGTCAGACCTGTGTCTGTACGAACATTTCTAAGTGTTCGTGTTTGGTAAATATAGTAGTGGGTGAATCTACCTATAGCTGTAGGTTCATTTGTGTAGAGACAGCAGTCCGCTGTGTATTTTATTTTATATTTATTTTATATGGTTTATAGCTCTGTCCAATATGCAGCTTTATTTACATGAAGGAAACTGTGGTACGGATTGCTAGAGCAGATGATCCTGTCGGCCCACGTTGTATTCTCCACCCTCTCATCAGACACAGCACTGGAGGTCAGTAGCACTGATGGTTACTATGGTGAACCCATTGTCTATTGATGACCTTTGACCTGGCCGTATGACAAAATATTCTCGTACTTCTAATGAGGATTATTGGCGATGACAAGATGTGCACCCAGTAACCTATAGCCAAGTAAAGAGGCTTGGCTATAGGTTGTTTTTTATTTTATCTATTTTTTTCTGACATTCCTCCATCTTAAAGATTTGGTTTAAGGAAATTAGCACAGTTTAGTGGGAATTTGTGTTAAAATTAATAGACTATAATGTAGTAATGTACATCTTTCATTCTGGCCTCATAACCATGATTTATGATTGAAATAACTAGGTCTACTCAAGGAGATCATATCTTGAAATTAAGGGACCACCCTTTTAATTTTATTACATTTTAATCAGCTCAGATTGTATTAAATGAGTGGGGAAGTTGCCTTTATTTATGGAAGTGATTTTTTTGTACTTTGAATTATTGTACTTTGGGTCTTTTAAAGTATATTGATTCAGTAAAACACGTTAACACATCCGGTTACACATGTCGAGATTATGTGTGCACCCGTCACAGACTTTAAAAAAAATCTTTTTCAACATCCATCAGATGTGGTATTCCTCAGGGTTCCATTTCAGACGCCACCCCATTCAACATGCCTCCACTTGCTCAGCACAATATTTCCTTGCATTATTATATCCCTAAAGTCATATCTACCAACAAACAAAGTAATTTGATTGGTGTGGCCATTCTTAAGGAATGGCTTAGTGACACAAGATGTTGGATCTCACAGCAGTTTATCCAGTTAAACGAAAACAAATTGACAATTGTAAATGTTACCTCAAATGCTTCAGATTTATTTCATCATGTGCTCGAAGCCTACAGCTAATGAGAAGCCTGCAGCCAGACAGTTATATTTACCCTTTGAAGTCTTTCATGCTTTCATCTACATGGCTCTATCTACGGTCATTATCTTTATTCTGGCTTCAGAACACGCAGATATATTACTCTACTTCTTGGATCTCTTTACTCATTAACATGTTAGGTGTTTAAATGATGTTAAACTTTTTTGACCACATCATTTGCACAATTATGGCTGGCTCAAAGGTATATTATAGTATGTCTTGTGCTAGTAGAATAAAGCTCATCTTTTAAATCACCATTTGAATAATATTTTAAATCACATGCATGAGATCTTTTTTTTCATCATGAAAATGTGTACATTTTCATCCTATTCCAACTATTTTACACCATTTAGATGTGATGTCTGCGATTTTGGATTTTATTGTAATGGCAACCCTATCATTGAATGTTGATATTTATTGAAAGCCTTAAAGAGAAGTTAAGTATTCATTTTTTTTCACTTTTCTCTGTCTACTAAAAATTTGAACGAGGATCAAATAGATGTGTAGATGCAGAGGACAATGATGGTGATTTGTGTTGGACTGAAGGTTCCTTTCTGGTATTTGCTAACTTTTCACCACAAAGAAACACAATGGTTGTAATGGATCGGAGGTGTTATGTGTGAAACTAAAAAGAACACACTGCTCTTGATATTGACTTGCAGACAATGTTGCTTTCTTTTTCTATTCATCCAATGTTACCATTTTCATTCCTGCTGCTCAGAGGAATGACAGTATTGAACCACTTATCTAATTCTTTCCTCCAGAGATTTTACTGTTTACACACTAAAATGATCCAGTTGCTGTTTAGCTAAGGGTAGCTTTTCAGCAGGCTTCTCTCCAGTTACCAGTGGCAACCACTTTGCTTGGGTCAGGGGTTAACTATGAAAGATATGGGAGAGCAAGTTCATTCGGTCAAAAGTGCCTCTAAATTTTACAACATTGATTATAGGACTATTTATTTTAATGGGGTAAGTTGTCATTGATTTGTATTATCTTCAGTTTATTCATCTTTGTGGTCTATATGGTGTTTCAATTTTATATGATAATAATAATAATAATAATTCCCTTATCAGTCCCGCAAGGGGGAATTTGGTTTTCTCTGCATTTTTGACCCAACCTATAAATTGTATAGGAGCAATGAGCTGCCAACATATGGCGCTCGGGGACTATTTAGGGGTTAAGTGTCTTGCTCATGGACACCTCAACATGGTATATGCAGGACCGGGGATCGATCCTGCAACCTTCCGATTGCCAGACGACCACTCTACCCACTGAGCTATGCCGCCCCATTATTAATATTAATGTATTTACTCTTTATTTTTTTGTTATTCTACATTAGGCTCATTAAATAGGCTATTAATCAGTCTTCTCAAGTGCCCCCTGCAGATAGCTCACATACCACTGGTGGTACATGTGCCCCCAGTTGAGAACCACAGCTATATTAAGTCAGTTAATCAGAAGGGGAATTTTTCTAAGGATGTAAGAAAAAGCGGAGATTTTCTCCATTCACGTGGACACGTGATGCATTTTGTTTTTAATTGAATCTATATTTTGAGTAATCCATTTTGCCACCTTAGGCCCATATTAGCTTGTTTTTCCATCTAAAAAATGTGAAAACGTTTTAGTACTCCATTAACACAGATCCTTCTTCTAGCCTCCTGTCCCCTTTCTGCCTCTCTTTATTCAGTGTTCCTTCATCCTGCTTCATTGTTGTGTGGCTCCAGTGAGGCAGGATATCCTGAACAAATAAGCTTGACCCCTCTCATGACC
>OMLC01001034.1:0-13140 GCA_900302585.1 Regalecus glesne
TATTCAAAGGGAGTTGGTTGGAATAAGGGCTGTGAAAAGTGCTATATAAGGACAAGTCCATATACCATTTTTGTGTTAAACATAAGATTTCTGAAACCTCATGTAGATGACTCTGTTTCTCTGTTTTTAAAAAAATATGTTTTTTTTAGAGTAGACACTTTCTCCAGGCTGCAGATAAATGTGTCTTCAGTCAGCTGATCAGGCTCTGCTGCTCTACTTAGCAACCATTAACTGGGTTGCAGGCTGCTCATAGCACAGCCAACATTATTAGAAATGCCTCAATATGGTCAGCGACACTATATGTTCTTTCTCATAATCCATCAATGGTGGCCTTGTTGAGCTCTTTTCATAAGACTGGCATTAATAGAATGCAATCGATTATTATCAAATCCCATTTTCAAATGTTATTATGAATGCATGGCGGTCTCCTTGGTTTGATTTGAATCAACGGAGTGCTGTGCAGTTGGACTTGAGTGTCCTGATTTAACATGCTTTCTCTCTGACACCCCCCCCAGTACTTTGCCTCAGTGATCAGCAGCCTATTGGCAGTGGCCTGGATCGGACAGCAGGTGCACAACCTGTTCCTCACTTATCTAATTGGTAAGAAGTTAGCTGTTGCCTACACATGACAAGGTCACCTGGGAGTTTCAGCAATCGGTAATCCTTTTCATGCAATTTGCCAATACTTTTTTTTATGTCTGATAGTCACACTGAGGCTTATTCACAGAGTATCCTGATTTCTTGGTAAGTCAGGCAGCTTTAGTTTATTAAAGAGCAAATGTCATTGTGGGCATATCATGTGAAAAGCCAGAGGTGGGTTTCTTTCTCTTTTGCTCTCTGTCATCGTGGCAAACGGCTTTGAATTATTTCTTTTAATACTGCTGATAGTAATCATTCAAGTTGTTTTTCTGGTTGTTGGTGTTTATCTCGAAGCAGCTTGGATAGAAATAAATTAAAAATTGTAATTGGTTTTTGGAGCTTTAAGGCTTTGTTTCAGACTGCTAGCCTAAATCTGTTATTGGCATATCCAGAAAGTCTGGACGGCAAAAACCATGAAATGTGATTTTTGAAAATCCGATCTAAACCACATTTGGAGGGGGTTTGAAAAGCACTTCCCATTGCATTTCCACAGATGCATTTATGTCCCCAGACATTCTGGTGGCCCAAATTGGAATTCAGACTGTCTTCTTACACAGCAACATCAAATCCAGAGTGCAGAATAGAACATCACAATCTATACCAGCTTCCTCTGTTGCTGACTTTCTTGTGTGACCAAAGAGTTCTATACCACAATTCAATGTTGTAATTGTTCCGAGGGCAAAAGGATGGATCTCCATTTCTGCAGTGGTAAACCAGCGTATTTAGTTACTCACCTCTACATTACCAAAGAAACCCATGTAGATAGGTTGTTGCACAAATAACAGTGTGGACAGTCTGTCTTGAATATCCATCCATCAATTTGCCACCGCTTATTCACAATCAGGTTATTGGGGAACTGGAGCCTATCTCGGTTCTCATTGGGTGAAAGGGGGGGTAAACTCTTGAAGGGTCACCAGTCCATCACAGGGCAGAGTAATTAGGGGAACCGTGTCTTGCTCAAAGACACTTTGGCAAACTTCTCTGCTGATGTGGGGCTTTAACCTGCAATCCTCTGATTGCCAGATGACCACTCTACCCACTTAGCCATGCTGCCCCTTTTGTCTCAAATATGCTTTGAGAAACATTTAATTTGCATGAAGTCTGAACAGAACCGAAGTCTATCTTTTTTTGGGTGCATTTCAACTCGTAGAACTGAGACTGCACCACATAATTGCGAAATTGGCTTTGCATTCCCCTTTTCTTTAACGCTAGCCATTAAGTCAGTTTTCTGGAATCTTCCTTGACTCGGCAATGCATTATCACTAATGTTGATCAATACTTTCATTTCCGTGAAGGAAAAGCTTTTAAGTACACGCACATACATTCATACCATTCATTCAATAGCTGTGTGACACATCAGCATGGAAATTCTTGTCCATATACTAGGGAATACAAAATTACCTTTTTTTTTCTATCAATTATCAGCTATCTTAGGGAACTGGAACTTGCACTGGAGACAAGGTCAATGAGTATGAAATGGATTTGAAAGAATCCTTGACTACCAGCTTTTTATGAAATGGTGTGTGTACGCCACAGATCACCCAGATAATTGCAGTCATTCACAGGGAATGTAATGTGCAATAAGTAGAGATGTTAGTGGTGTAACGCTCCTGGGGATTATTGTGTTGACTAATCAATGGAAAAGGAGAAGTTGAGGCAAGTCTGGTTTCCCCCGCAGCAAAGAATGACGTTGAAAGGGGATAGGGTAGAAATGAAGGTTGTAACCGGTTTCTCGTGACTTGAGAGGAAGTACGAGTCAGACGAGAGAACGCGCCTTACTTCCTATTCAGAAGTTATCTCGAGGCTCATTCATACTGGTATTTGGTATTCAGTGGGATTGCATTTCAAATGTCATGTATCCTTTTTGGATGGATGATTTTATATTTCCCATATACAGAAAAATTATTTCTCTTATGTTGCATTTTGTCATGCCAAATTATTTTTTGTATGGTCTGTCATTTTCCTTAGTGCGTCACCGAGCCCTTCTTATTAGAGTAAATTTGAACGGAGAACTGATGATGGATTCAAGTTTATTTCCCTGCAGTGAGTTTCCTGTTGCTCCTGCCTGGCCTGAACCAGCATGGTGTTATCTCCAAATACACTGCAATGGCCAAGAGGGAGATCAACAAGCTGCTGAAACAGAAGGAGAAGAAGAACGAGTGAATGACTGAGTAAGCAGAAGACGGGGGAGGGGCGCCTTGGAAGGATGAACCACTGTGCAGAATAAGGCAGAAGTTTTATTGAAAAGAAGTAGTTGGAAAGAAGGAAGAAAAAAAAAACAGCTGGTCTCCTGCTTCTGTAGTCTCTGCCACAGTACTTAGAGAAAGGCCACACTGAAATTTAAACTCTCACCCAGTGGGATTTTCCCCCCCTTTTTTTGTTTATCTAAATTCACATATGTTTGTTTACTGCATGGAAATTCTTTTTGAATTCTAGCACTGCATTTTCCCCCTACTCATGGTTGACATGTTTCTACACCGTACCTATGGGTTTAAAGTCATCTACATGCACACCTGGCATTCTCATGCACAAGCCTGGACTTCCCTTCTATTATTTGGGTAATATTTGTTGTAATGCTTTTAAGATACTTTCTTTTATTTATAGAACAAGAAAGCGACTACTGAGCAGGTTTTTTAAAGTGTTACTGCATCACTTTTAGCCTTACATAGATTGCTTGTGTTACCGACTTGGACAATTTATTAGCATTAAACAGGGGCTTAGGTTTGTTTGTTGTTGGGTTTAGTTTTTTTTAAAGTTTTTTTTTTAATTCATCCTGCGTTGATTAAATTTGATTACAACACTGGAAAAATCAAACTGGAGTGAAAGCAGAGCTCCTCTGTGGCATCTTTGCCAGGAGGGGAGCCTTTTGTATAGATTCAAGCCTACTGCTGTACTGCTGCTATCTGGATTCCGGTCCTTCAGCTCTTACTTTCTCCACCCCTGCTCCTTCTCATACATTCTGCTCTGGGGTGACCATGTAAATAGGCCTATTTCTCCCTGTTCTTGTGTTTTTGTCACTTCTCTGTTCCTGTGTTTTTCCTTGTTTTGGTTTTTATGTTTTCTCTCATTTCTTGTCAGACCACTGTCCCTCATTTCACTTCTACCGGAAATGTTTTATTGAAGCTCTTTACATAGAACAAATAAAGTCTGATTTAAGTCAAATTTTATTTAAGCTTTACTGTGTTTAGTCATAAAATGAGGGCAGAATAGAGACTTCTGATTAATTCGGCATGCTAAACTGCTTATTTTTAAGCGTTGGGGTGTTGGAGTACATCTGTTGCCATCTTACAATGCTGGGATTGCAACTCCAAGGGAGTTGACGTGTAAAAGAACGTGAAGAACTACTTTATTGAGAAAAAGATCCCTATAGAAAAGCTGGTGTCTGTAACGACCAATGGAACCCTGCTATGACAGGTTGTCACTCAGGATTTATTCCACACTGCAAAGCAAAGTTTCGGAACTATCCCTGCATCATTCAGCAAGGCTATATTAGCAAAAGTTATGGAATTAGACTATGTGGGTGGCACCTGTTGTTAAGATCATCAACTCTATTTGAGCAAAGGCCGAGCAACACCGGAGGTTCAAGCTGCTCCTGGAGGAATGCTCTGCGGATTATGGGGATCTCCTCTACACTGGAGTCAGATGGCTAAGTCGGGGTAGGATACCACAGAGCTTTCTTTCCTTGCTGGTTGACATAAAGTTATTTATGGAAACCAGGGGGGAGGATACCACCCTTATTATTATGATCTGATGAAGAGTGGCTACGTGATCAAACTGTCATTGTACATCAAGTGAAAAACAAAAGGTTTTGCCAATTCCCCCCTGTGTCTCAAGAGATGTTGGATAGTCACATAAGTACAGTCTGTGTTCCAAATGTTTCCTAGTATTGTGACCTCTTCTCGAGGCTTGGACAGGAGTTTGCAGACCGATTCAGTAACTGATGAATGAAGGTATACTTCTCTAAACACTTTCTAGGTGAACTTGTTCAACATTTTTGTGATATCCCTATACATGTCTATAACGGTCTTGTCAGCTGATATTTTGAAACTCGTGTTACTGTTACGAGAGTGATGTTGGGACAACGCGGAAACCGCTGCTTAGTTCATTATAACAAGAGACAGCTAAAAACTGGGTGTTGCAGTGGCCTGACGTCATCACCCCTAGACCACATGGGAGATGTAGTGACACGACCATAAACACACAAGCACATGGGTGAGGTCGTCGTCAATTCTATTAAATTATTCTTAAGTTTTTGTGGGTGCCGTAATGTAAACGTAGTAATTCAAGCACTGTATCCATGATTTTTTTGGCTTTCACGACGGATTATTGAATGGTTGAGGGATGTAGAAATTGCGCTTGAGTGGACTGATCACTGCCTTTTCTTCTTTCCCCCTGATAAGTCACGGGGTTGGAATGAGTTTTGCGCTTGAACGCTTCCATTCGTTCCTCTCTGCCATGCACTTCACTTTAGACCGCTAACTCCAGCTAGCCGCCTGTATACAGAGCATCCATTCAACACTCAGATAATCATCACGCACCACTCAGAGTAATTTAAGATGCATTTTCACGGAATCCCACATAAAAGTCATAGCTGTGGAATGATCGACTGCTCAATACAATGTTGAAACCTCCACCATCCGTGTCCACCTCTTCCGCGTGGGGACAAATCGTGACACGTAAACATGGACCTCCGGACCTCTCATCACCATACCAGACAGACCTCTCATCACCATACTAGACGGACCGTTCGTCTGTGTCGCTGTCGCGGGGTTTTAGCGTCACGGCAGTTGGTGTCCGGAGAGCGGACAGTCCCAACACGACAGTGACACTCATGGCAGATCAGATACGTGGGAGTTGGCAGCTCCTGTTCAAAAACCGAGCCAGAGCACTAAAAAGCAACTGGGCAAGAAATATCCTGCGTTTAAAACGCCTTTGTGATTACTTTGACCATTTTGTCCGATTTTAGACCCAGTAAATCTAATTTGAGTATCTAGGGAAGACAAAATGGTGGCCGGTGTTTTCTTTAACGAGGACAGTTATTCGAACAATCAGCAATAAGTGATGTAAGACAGAGACGATGACACGGCTCTTGGATAACTCCGGGGGGGGCACATCCGTTTACCTCATGTTGTGCCTCCATGCCATGGTGAATCTTAACGATATCTATGACCGTCTGATTATTCCAGATCAGGTGGTTTTCGTTTTGCACAGTCGCTCAGCGAGAGGAGATGTCTGGCGTCGTGCACTGCTTTGGTGTGAGGCCGTAATGGGACACGGTGTCTCGTTACTCCGGTCCAGACGGCTGACATGTTGAGAAGGGTAGCCGGGCTCTCAGAGGCATGGCAGGCTTTCCACCAGCCCCTTTGCCAGGGTGTCTCTGGTAGAGGACAGTGGAAGAATGGGACATGACTGAGACATTGATGAGCAGCACAAAGTAGAGCTGAAGCTGCTATTTATTGAGATACCCAGTTTTTGAGTGCTAAGTCAAAACCAAACCACAGTTGTATGACCAGGATTTTTTTTAGGAATCATGTAGATTTTTTTTAAACATTCTGACTATTTCCACCAGTGCTTACCATGACGTAGGCAAGGCACCATACATGGATTTAGGAGAAGATGAGCCCCTGGATGCTTAACCCCCCCTTTCCCAGCACAGGTAGGCCCAATTAAAGCCAAACGTTCATGAAGAAAACACACCTTTCTTCTTACCTGATGGCACAACAATGCCATCAGGTAAAGTCACCTTCAATATCAACAACAAAGACAGCAAGGTGACATTGATACAAATGACGGAGTTCTTTAACCCTGTGGCAAGAAATTAAAACTTAATGACAGCAAAGTCAAAATAGTCAGGTCATCTAGAAAACAAAACAGGAGTACTTTTCAACATTCAACTGATGGCCATCCTTAGCTGTTGACTCCTTGTTGACTACCTGGATTGTTGAACCTGAAAAGATGTTTTTCTTTTCATCCATGTTGTCATTTTTTTGCCCGACTCTTTGAGAACACCCTAATTTACATCTCCGTTCCTTTAAAGGGAGCTGGGTGGGTCACATACCGGACTGAGAGCTGAGGATGACATTCAGAGGAATGTTGAAACGTACTGCTGTTTTGTTTTAAACTTATGTCCAGATCACCTGATGCAACTATTTTGACTTTGTTGACTACCTGGATTATTGAGCCTGAGAAGATGTTTTTAAATGACAGCAACTTCATGGCTCTGGTTTAGCCCCCCCCTGACCTTCTGGCCTCCTGGACTTAAGCCTGGTAGATCCATATGGGGTGCTTTAAATTCTACAACTATCATCACTGGATGTGTAACCAGTGACACCGAGTGTCACTGGCTATTATTTTACTTGTTGATATTTGTTACAGTTATTGAGATGTAAATATTTTACTGTCATATTTTTATTACCATCCCTAGGAGAGTGCATATAATCATAAATATCTCAAAACTACACATACGAAAGTACTAGTAAAGTACAGAAAGTAATCATGATTACTTTAGCATGTGTAGTTTTTCAGCTATGATCACTTTTGTATGTATAGCATTTCAGATATTAACGAATATAGCTGGTACACTGGTACTCCGCAAAGGTGCTGAAGATATTAAAGCACTTGGTCAACAGCGCCATCGTGTGGTACGTTTTCAAGCATTCTATGTTTTAGCTAATAAAATAAAATAAAATTACATTATTTCGAATATGCTTATAAAAGGGAAAAAATGACCAAGTATGATTAATAAAAAAAATAAAGAATTAGCAGGAATATAAAATAATAGTTAATGGGTTCCATGGATAAAGCTGATTTGACTGATAAAGGCTATGACCAATTTCACTTATAAAATTGATGTCATTTTTAATTTTTCCGTAAACACTCTTTTTTCCCCTCTTTTAGTCTGTAGTTAAGTGAATTGTGATTGAACTGTGATCAACTTTCACATCAGTAACCAGAGGCCGCAGCTGCAGATGCAGCATCGCACACATTTTCTTCAGCTAATCTCAAATGGTCAGGTTTACATGTGCAGGTGAAATGACCGTCTGCTCCTTGCCATAGAGCGGCACATTAGGATCAAGCGGTTTCATTCAATTTTAGCTGTTCAAACCTTTTAAAAACGAAAGGTAGGATGTGTCTGTATCATATCATGCAACTTAGAGAATCTGTTTCGCTGCTGCTAGAATTCTGACTAAAACTAGAACATTTGACCATGTTACACCAATTCTTGCCTCCCTTCATTGGGTCCTATAAATGTTAGATCCAATCTCATGGTGCTTCTGACTTTTCAAATCCTGAATGGCCTTTCCCCAGCATAGCTGTCTGATCTCCTTATACTGTGCGTTCCCTCTCACACTCTCTACTCTCAAAATACAGGACTCCTGTACTCAAAGTTAACAGAAAGTCAGCTGGTGTCAGGCTCTTTTCTTTTCAGGCCCAATTCTTGTGGACTAACCTGCCTGCTGACATCAGACGATCACACTGTCTTGATTCTTTTAAATCTCAATTTAAGACCTCTCTTTCTGCCTCAACTTACAAATAGTGACTTTACATTACGTGATTCATAATCTGTGCAACATGGTGAGTGGGTTTCTGTCTCAATGAGTTTACCAAGCACTGTTCTCTGCTTAGGACATTATATAGTAGTTAGAGCATATGGTGGTGACTAATGTAAGGTGTGCTCTCATCTAGTTTCTCTTGCTGAATGAATGTCCCTCAGTGTTTCCCCTTTTTCTCATTTTCTATACATGTGACCTCGGACGAACCTGGGAGACGTGTCTCCCCGTGTCTCCTGAACCACCACGGTGTCAGGCTATGATGTCTGGACTGATGTCTCTACTGCTGTTCCCACCTCTTTAATGATGATCATCCATCGGTCCATTTGTCCACATGAGTCATGATGAATCTTGGCCCGGTGGCTTGATCTGGCATGTTTGCATTTTAGATATTCATTGATCAGCACCTTCACTGTGAAGGAGGTTATGATTATTACTGTTTTAACTTTTATAACTCAATTACTATTCTGTTATCCTGATCATGTTGTGTGCTGTAAATTGTGTCTTATTCTGTGTTCACATCATCCACTGTATGGCTGTCTGTCTTGGGAGAGGGATCCCTCCTCTGTTGCTCTCCTTGAGGTTTATTCTTATTTTTCTCCCTGTTAAAAGGGTGTTTAAGGGAGTTGTTCCTTATCTGATGTGAGGGTCTAAGGACAGGATGTTGTGTTAATGTAAAGTCCACCTGGGCTGATTATCAATTTATTGATAATAGGCTATACAAATAAAACTGACTCTACTTGAGAACTTAAACCTAGAAATAGAAATGAAATGGCGTCCAGTAGTAAATCTCTAACCAGCATTTCTCGAGAACCATTGACTGAAATGTAAATATTAAAATGGCTAAGCTTTTAGAGAGCATCCATCCATCCATCCATCCAATCATTCCACACATCCATCCATTGTCAACCACTTATCCGAGGTAGGGTCATGGAGTCATGCGAGAGCCTATCCCAGTGCTCACTGGATGACAGGCAGGGTAACACCCTGGACCGGTCACTATTCCATCCCAAGACTTAAGCAGTTAGGGGGGTCGGTATCTTGCGCTATTGCAATTTATCATAAAGGCCATCGTAACCATGGAGAATGCATTCACCCCAGTGACCCCAATCTATCCTTGAAGTAGGCTGTCCACAGATCGTCACTCCTCTCCTGGTACTTAAGACACGAGAGCATAACGTCATCTCATGTGTTTCTTCCCTGTAATCGGATCTTTTCCTTAAAGAAGAGTTCCACTACTACTAGCGTTGCCTTTCTCTCAGCTTCTAGAATCTAGACAATACAGCACTCTAGGACACGTGATTGCCGAGGCCGCTGATCTCCTCCCTGACCCCGAACCACCCTGTTCCCACAGCGTGTGAATAACAACGTATCCGTTCACTGGTAGTCCGACCCTGGTGACACATGGTGTGAGCTGACTCTGTCCTTTCAGAGCTGAAACTTTAGCTCTTTAATTCCAACTGTTGGATAAATACACAAAAGCAACCTTCTGGTTCCTGCTCTGATTTGTCTCACCAGGAAATCCACCGATTTCAACGACAATTTGGTGACGAAGATTGGATCAGACGAGTGATTCGGACCCCGTGGAGAGACAGAAGGCCGACTACGGAAAGAGGATTCTTCCCTCTGAAGTGAACTGCTGTACCGGGCAGGGTCTGGTCACCGCCGATCCTGGATTCAGAAAACCCACTCACGGTGAGACACTGGGTCTCCTGTTGCTGCGGTAGATCTTACAGAGTTATATTTAATATCTAGGGACATGAGGACTGTACTGGTGGTAGGGTGATGGACATGTCATCTTAGTCATTCGCAGTATGGTGAAACTTCTGCTGTGTCCTGTTTTTAACAAACTGGACTAGAGGTTCCCGGTACACAAAGAATTTGACGAGCTTTGCAAGCCAGTGGTCGGGTTGGGTAAATGGAGAGGATTAAGCGAAATGAAAACAAGAAATAAAAACTCAGAGTAAGGGGACAAAAAAATCCAGAGACTGTCCATCTGGACAATAAACCTTTGTCCCCTATCATTGAAGTAATGACGGAAAAAAAAAGTCTTCCAAGTACATGAACCAATTTGGGATTTGGGTAAAATTGAGTTTCCCGGAAAAAGGCAGCTTTGGCCTTTAGTCAACTGGATCGATTGAGAGCAGGATTAGAGGCTGAGGAGAGGAGAGCAGCAGAGGAGTGTGCAGCACTGTCCAAAAAGAAGAGGGAGACAAGCCAATTCTTCGAGGCAGATTGGAAGGCTTATAGCATGTGGAGACAAGAGGTAGAAGGAGAAGAGAAATGCAGATTAAGAGGACACATTAAGAATTTAGAAAGGCAAACAGAGACGAGGAAGAACGACTGTTTGAAACCAACTAACACACTGTATCCCTGTCTTTCTGAGACACACAGGTCGCACAGCATTTTCCACAAGATGGACGTTGACCTGGACCCTCCCCCCCCTCCCAGGAGCCCTGCTAGCAGGAGCACAGGGTCAGGACATCAGCGCAACCCGCGCTGACTACCAACCGGGACGAAAGGAAGCAAAGGAGACCAGAGAAAGGTCTGTAGCACCACGCCTTGAGACAGGCAAGGAAGGAAACAGCCCCAAGGAACCCAGACGAGGACCCGGACCCCTCAGAGGAGCCACTGCCAACCTATCCAGTGCTCGGGGTGGCCGAGGCTGTAAGATCAGCCCATACCTAACGCTGACCTGGAACCGTTTGTCGACTCCTTCAAGGCAAGCTACCATCCCATCTTTCAGCCCGGGCAGTGGAGCCAGTTGCTCTCATGGAGGCATGTAAAATGGCATCCGGTGAGTCCATGAATATCTGCACACCTTTGGGATGGTCCATGATTTTGGTGAGCACAGAGGTTTCTTAACCTCCTCAAGCCAACCCACTACTCATCACACCCTTGTGTTGGCATCGATGCCCTTTTGTTGCCCACATGTGTCTCTGTTATAAAATGGGAAACCCATACTAACCCCACCGACCACATCTCGGCAGGAAACGCTGCGGCAAACGCCGCAGCTAAAGCGGCTGCTTCTTCTGATAACGCTAATGAGGTGTTTTTTTTTTCCCTCCGATTATCAACAAATCCACTGTTGACCCAATTGCTGATGTATCCCCATCACAGATGTTATCAGGCCCCACAGGAACGCACGTTCTGCTCTGAATCTCGTGCTACAAGCACTGGCGGAGTGTAGCTGGGCCCTAACAAGACCCCGTGCTTACCCAGCGCCCTCTTCCACTGTTACCCTAAAATATCTCCCGAGAGAGATCCCACGAGCTAGCGCGGAAAGTGCACCACGGTCCACTCGTGGCCCCTCGGTTTGTTCTGTTGTATTTCGCATGAGATGCTCATTCCTGGCCAACACAGTCCAGGGTGAAATATTAAAGTGCCATTGGCAGGCCAGCCTCTCACTGACAAGCCATTTGATCAGTTAATGAGGGCTGTCATTGAATTGACACTAAGTCAAAACAGGAGATATTGTCTGGTTATGGCTGATGTGTCCAGGAAGTGGGTCAAAGTTTTCCCTTCAGCCAAACAGGATGTAAGTGCTGTGGCAGAGGCCCTGCCGATGGAGGTCACTCCCAGATGGGAATACGCACACTCATCAGCAGTGCCAATGGCCCGGCTCCCATCAGTAAAGCACCGAAGGAAGGTATCCGAACATCCTGGTTTCGATATCCGCCGATGCCGCTCCTATCACCCTCAAATCGGGGGAGCAGGAAAATGGAACCATCACAGCTAAACCTGTACAGTATTGTGACAGGACTCTCTGGGTCAAAGCACTCCCATTGGTGCTTTTCCACATAGGGATGTGAATAAGGGACAAGCATGGTCTAAAAAAATGAAAATAAAATGGGATCCACATCAGAAAAACACTGATGTTCGGTGGTAACACTTTTTGCTTTCATTCCCACAGCATGGCAAATGCCTATGAATTAAATCGACACAGCAGATGGCCATCTGCACCGATGCCTTTAATATACAGGCGTTTTCCCAGTTTATCACAGTTCTGTCCAACATTGTAAAAAGGGCGGTTTTCTTCTTACACCGCAACCAACGATGTTTTGTCGATCGTACACCTGACGCTGACGGCACTAGGTGAACGAATTGAATCTTGAATATAGATTTTTTTTAAAACGAGATGGAATCCTGCCTCTCTCATCCTTTTCTCTCAGCTTTTAGACAAGACAGCACTCTAGGACACCTGATCGCCGAGGCTGCTGATCTCCTCCCTGCCCCAAATCCTCCTGTTCCCACAGCGTGTAAATAACGAGGTATCTGTTCACTGGTGCTCCGACCCTGGTGACCCATGGTGTGAGCTGACTCTGTCCTTTCAGAGCTGAAACTGTTGCTCTGTAACTCCAGCCGCTTGATAAATACACACAGGCAACCTTCTGGTTCCTGTGTGTTGATTTCACTGATCAGCACACCTTCGACCAGACAGAGGAGGACTTGGGTTAAGGTGGAAACCTGCACACCCACCGCCCCCTATTGGTCAGGGATGAGTAAGACTGTCGGGAGGGGCCGAGCAGGTAAAGTATATGTGTTGATGCATAATCAAAGGATTTCACATGAATTACGATCTGTTCGGCCACAGACGCATCTGAAAAACGTCTTCAGAAAGCCAGGGGGCATCGGATGTGACCGCCATTCATCGTCTCTGTCACCGTAGGCTGTAAGTATCACGACATCGGAGACACTGTCCACCTTCCGCCGGAAGCTCAAGACTCATCTCTTCCAAGAAGCATTTGCTAGTTCCAACCCTTAGGATGAGAATATATAGAGATCCGCTGACAAGATTAAGGTCTAAAGGACAGGCTTACTTTCTTCTTTCCTTCCAGCAGCAAATTTTGTACGTCGCTTTGGATAAAAGCGTCTGCTAAATGACTGTATTGTATTGTATTGTATACGGGCCAGTACTTGCGGTTTGACTCCCACCACCCTCTGGAGCATA
>OMLC01001039.1:0-14022 GCA_900302585.1 Regalecus glesne
TATATTAGATTATTGTGTTGTCATTCTATGCGAAGTACGTGTGAGAGCCATGACACCAAAGTCAAATTCCATGTAGTGAAAACCTACTGGTTTAGATATACCGAGGATTCAGTCGTGTTCATCAAGTCTTTTTTTTTGGCATCGTGGACTTAAAAGTCACTTGCTCTGTTTTCTTTTTGTACAATCGACCATTCTATAGAAATTGATTTAACACTTCTAAATGCAGATTGCTCATTTAGATAGGAAAGGATATGAGAGCCACTTTATGTGGTCATTGTATTCTTATAATGAAATTTGTCATCTGCATTTGATCCATCTTTGTGTATAGGAGCAGTGAACACCTGCAGTGTCCAGGGAACAGGGAAGGGGGTTTCCAGTGTTATGCTAAATTGACACTTCAATATGCCTTTTCAAGGAGCTGAGGATCAAAACAGCAACCTTCCCATTGCTATATGACCAGCTCTACCTCCTGAGCAATGCCAGCCCTTACAAAAAGGTATCTTACAAAGAGTGCTGGGTGAAGGGAAGCCAACTGGTGGGAAACTTAAACAGGGCAAGAGCAGTAAGACAGAGCCAAGGCCTGGGTGTTTGTGGCACAAGTGGCTTCATGACCAATGGCTGGTTTTTTCTTGGATCCATGACCACATTGTGTGTCACCTCCTACTATGCCCTTGCCTTCTACTTTGGCCTGTCAAGTATCCAGAACAATACCACATGTTTATGTTTATTCAGTGTCACCCAACAGTGATAATCATAAACAATTTGGTCTACATGGTTAAAACACAACTGATTTTAGTTTTCAAGCTCAAATGATCTCGAGGCATTTGGGGGTAAATCTACTGAACTGACCTCTCCCTTCTTAACCGTCATGGACTGTCTGCGTGGAGTGATCTCTTCATTGATGCTGGAAAGGAAGTTCTGGGAGATGCGCAGGGCATCCTGTAACAGCGGATAGTCTGGATGGCTACAAGGGGTGTGCTTTAATAGATCCTGCAGAAAAAAATTCAATATAATTCTGATTGATGCGATGCTTTCTGGCCATGTAATGTTATCCATAAATCCATTAAAATATGTGATAGATTCTGAAACACCCTTATATACAAAAAAATACAGTCTATATTGTGAGAAAATGTAATAGTTCGTCTTACATGTAGGACGAGGGTGCTGCGTGTCACTCTGTCCACAGGTTTATACAAAAGAGCTGTGGAGGAATAATACTCGGACCTCAATTCGACAGGCCAAGTAGAACCATCATAGCAATATACTGATAATGTGGGGAGTTCCATGAGCTTCAGACAGTACTTACTCTCCAGTGAGTTTTTGGAAGCTTGGTCTTTGCAGTCCTTTGTGCTTTTGACCTTGAGATTCTATCAGGCATGGCAGAGGGATCATAAACACTTATTCACAAATGAAATATTCTTGCAAAATTAATATGCCTGCTAAACAGTGCTATTTAAAGAACTCCAAAGAGTCATTAAGTTGAAAGACCCACAGTGATAAGTATTTGGATGGCCTTATCATCACTTTCCCCGGGTCCCTGTGTAACATCAAACTCTAGCCTGCCACACTTTTGTGTCATGCTGTGTGCGCTGTGATTACATACCTCAGATATTTCAGCAAACTGGATGTTTGCCTGGCAGCACTTGTCTGCGGTCTCCACAGCAACTTTATAGTTATCCACAAAGGCTCGGTACACTCCAAGCTGACTGGCCTACGGGGCATGAGCAAAGAAGAGATTAGATTCAATTCCACAATGCAGCAGATCAGAATTTACTTGTCCATGATGTGCTAAGGGAAATGCGTAATGCTAGTGTATGCTGCTTTCAAGCATGATTTGGCATAAGGTAACATAATAGGATTATGGAAGGAACAGAGTGCATTTGGTGCCCCATGTGTGTGTATTAGTGAGAGAGAGAGAGAAGGGGGAACGGGTGAAAAATGCTGATGTATCCTCTGCACACGTGTGTGTTAGAGAGGAGGAGAGGGGGTAGGGATTGCTAACTGTGCGCTCACATAGTAGTGTATTCAATGAAAGTGTGTCTGCATGGCTGTGTGTGTGTGTGTGTGTGTGTATATACATGTGTTTCATGTTTTTGAGATCTTACAGTCAACAGCCTCCTATAGGGTGTTTTTATTCTTCTTTACTGGCTGTCATGTGGTAAAGCAAGGCTTTTATCTGAGCAGGAGATGTCTCCAGGCAGTCTACTCACATGTGTTCTCCAACATCCACTGAGCATTACAAACAGGCATAGACTTACCCTACTTTGACGGTAAAAAAAATCCCCCTTTTTAATGATGAAAAGATGATATTTAAGGAGAATTATAATCAACCGTTTTTGACTTGACTAATATCAGCTTGTTTGATAGGAAACCACCATTTGATTTGATGCTAGTGGAGCTCAGGGCACTGTGCATATGTAGAATAGAATAGAATAGCTTTATTTGCCACACGACACAGGCGGGTGGATTTTGTTCTCTGCATTTAACCCATCCTATTGTATTAGGAGCAGGGGGGCGCAGCTGCCCCGCAACACTAAAGGAGCAGTAAGGGGCTTCAGTGTCTTGCTCAAGGACAGCTCAACACACTATCTGCAAGGGCCGGAGATTGAACCACCAATCTCTAATTACTAGAGAACCGCCCTACCTACTGAGCTGTGCCATCCCACACAAAAGATAGCTCTGAATAAATGGCTTGAAAAAGCGATTGACTACTTGACTTTTTTTTAACCTAAAACAAAGAGTCTGCAGAGGTACTGGAAACTCAACTTTTGCATGAGTGAAGAAAAAAAAATCCCCTTTAAGGATTGCCAAAGTTAACCTGTGAAATAATCCTGACTCATCCATTGTAGTTGTTTAGGGTTTTTATGTAAAAAAGGTCTTAAAAAACACACCATATGATGCTTGAAAACAGCAATTAATCTTTTTTAACCATCTCATGCTTACTAGTTTCTGGAAGAGATCGCCCACACACTGCTGATGGCTCCAGTTCCGCACTCTAGGCAGCAGGGCGTCATAGAAGTCCTTATGGATCTCATGAAGCTCTGGGACCTTGAAGAATATAGTCTCTATCTGCTGGATGGTTAGCATGGGCTGGGAGGTGGTGGCCGCTGCCCTCAGAGGCTTCATAGGCTGGCCAATCAGAA
Source organism: Regalecus glesne (assembly GCA_900302585.1). Classification (NCBI taxonomy): domain Eukaryota; kingdom Metazoa; phylum Chordata; class Actinopteri; order Lampriformes; family Regalecidae; genus Regalecus; species Regalecus glesne. The sequence continues at coordinate 3,144 of OMLC01001039.1, forward strand.
TGTGGAAACAGCAGTGATTGTACTGCATGCAATGGGCTTGCACACTATGTGTAACATGTGCATGTGTGTGACACGTGAACTACAGTATTAACTGACAACTCATTCTGTATGCTTCTGTGTGCACATGTGCTTCTGTGCATTCATTAGCCAACACTCACTATTAAAAGGGCCTCCAGATGGCTGAGGTAAGTCTCCTCACTGGCAAGTATTCCTGAAAGCACCCACTTCCTCATCTCCAGCCCCTTCTCCTGATCCAGCTCCACCTGGGTGGAAAATTAAAAAAAAGCATATGAGGGACACAGAGGGACGTTCCCTGGTAGACTTGGTAAAAGATAGTAAGGAATTATAAAGGAGTATAATCGTCACCAACGCACCCATGGTATTCAGTGAAAACCCTGCAAGCCACTGGTTGCAGACAATATTCGGCTGGGACCGAAAGTGAACAGGATTTTATTAAACTCAGTGGGCGTTTGAGAGGCCATGAGGCCTGAGCCAAAGGGTCACGGTATCATTATACGTGAAACAAAGGTATTTCTAGCCTGGACCCGGTATAGTAAATGGCTCAAGGTCATCCATCAACTTAGTGCATAATGTTAATAAAAAGCTGACAGGAGCACCACTTAAAGCTCCATAAAGTACTGACATGATCTTGGCAGGATGTTAAAGAAGCTGAGAGCCCAAAGCTTTTAAGATTGCAAACAGAACATACCACAGGATAATAATGCCACCTATAGGATAGTGACCTTTCTTTTTTTAGACCTTCGTTTACTCCATGATTGCTTGCTGAGCACCCGTGGTCTAGTTCAGTAATGTTCTGCTTCACAGCCAGTTATAAACACTGTTAGTGTTTAAGCAGATTATTTAGGGGAGTTAGAACATTAGCTATGGCCTTTGTCTGCCCAGAATTACCCATCTTGTCCAGGGAATCTAACCAGCAGCCTTGCAGTCTAAACATGCTTTGCTAGACTTTAACCAAAGGTTTCCCCCTGGTTAACAAATCAGCAAAAGCAGTGGGACCAGAATGTCACCATTACCCCAAAAATAAAAATCACAAGACTGAACTGATTCAGCGAGGCAAGGCCAGGATATATGGCGTCGACACTTGATATTGGGAATGAGAAACCGGAGCTCGTGAAATCGGCAGAGGAGTTTTTTCTGGACAGAGGAGGGTGAAGGACAGTGCAGTAGTGAAACAACCAGTGGAAATGGCAGGATAATCCTGCAATACATCAGAGTTGCATGTTCACAATAACAAAAGAGATGGCAGAGGAAGCCGACCCAGTAACCGTACCGACAGGGCCAATTCTAGGGAGCTGGAGGACTGGGTGTCCCTGCTGCTATGGTTCTTGGAGCAGAGAAGCGGCGAGGAGGACAGAGAGCCAGTGAAGGCCATGGGGTCATGGTGGGGCTGGTGCTCTTCTGAATGCTCCTCCAGGTCATAGTCATAGGAAAGAGGAGTCTCACTATAGGTCACTTCTGTAAGAAACAGCAAAACAAATGATAATGGTCATATGATACAGACACCAGGATTTGAGGTATTGGCATAACAGGAAATGCAGCTGACCACAGCAACAACAGCAGCCATGGACGTATGCATCCTAAATGCTTAGCTTAGCAGGGTTTTTCAAAATGTGTGTGAAGAGTCGTATGACAATTATAGTGTCAATTTAAACTATAGAGCAGATATTGATTTGACAGAGTTATCAGTTACAGTCTATGACCTTTGCCCTGAAAAAGGCAGTTTTGTCAGATTGTGTTATAGCCCGATTTAAAAGTCGGAATGTGACAATGGGTTGTGACAATGAGACTGTTGGTCTGAGAACTAGTCCAGTAAAATGCTTATTTTGGATGGACTTCAAGTCGAAGGCAATAATACAACATCATAAAACATTTTTAAGCTGTAAGCATCCATAAAAAGGGCAATCAACAATCAGTGCTGGTTAACCTTTGGCCCTGTGCACCGACTCTCATCTCAATGAACAAGGTGCCTGAGCCGAGTCAAAACAACAAGACACGGATAATGTTAATGCCAAACTACTCCATCACTGCAACAGTATGAGGTCTGTGGTCACGATTAGTCCCCGAGTTGTGTGTGTGGGGGGGGAGACATGGAATGAGATGGAACATGGGGATTTAAGGTGGAATACCCTTCCTGACGGTCTGTGGTGGGTTCGAACCTGCACCCTCTGGCTTGTCAGTTCCTGAAGCACCCACTGAACCTCTGAGGTACCGCGGCCCCCACATTGCAGTGGTATATTTTCTCTGTATCAACGGTGTCATTCTTCTCTCCTCCCCAATTACATTACCCTGCAATTTTTGACAGCAACATTTAACAGAATATCCTTGTGGAGACTGCAGATTCCCAGGGCAGTCAATGTCAGCCAATGAGCCTATTGTAATCCGTATCAAGGCAAATGTGCTTGCGAAGGAAAACATTCTATCCAGATGAAATATTTTATCGGGGCAGGGACCGAGACAACTTTTGTCCCAGTGTTCTCCCTTACTCTTTTTTCATTGGCTGGAAGATAAGCACAAAGCGGAGGGCAGTGCCTTAGCTGCGCATGTGTGTCTTTGTATCAAATCCTCTCTAATTCTCATAAACCTGTGGGCTGCTCAAATCTATCATCGCTGAGCCGGTGCCAGCCACAGAGGGATTGTCTCATGTGGGCAGATAACCCGGGGAACCGTCGGGGTAACGTGCATGTCTGGTCACAACAGCCCTGACATGCATCTTCCTCAGTGGCCTCTCTGACATATTTTCAGGATTAGGCCATGGTGAGTTTGAGAAAAGACACTTCAGCCCGTAGAGCGGCTGTCATAGCTTCGTAGAGAAGATGCATTCTTTATGGAGGTCCTTGTTAGAAGGGGGACGGAGCAGGACAGCAGTTGTGTTCGGTTTTCAATTGTTTGCTTTGTTAGTGGTCCAGGAGTTGAAATGACATGTTTTCACTGGTCAAATTATCACTGGTGACCCCGACTCCCCATTACTGATCATTATGCCTATGACCATCTTGGTTAGGTGTGTGGATTCCTGCAGGTCTGACCTTTAGAGTCAAACTGCATCAATTAAAAGGGAAGAAGGTGTTTGTTGACTGTGGAGCCAGGTGTGCTAAAGACAAGCTGCACAACAAAATCAGCTCCGTTTCCCACTTTGGCGAGCATTAGTTCATTAGTACTTACGAACTAATGCTCGCCAAAGTGGGAAACTAAGTTTCTCACTTTGGCGAGCATTAATTCATAAGTACAGTGTCTTAGGAAGTGCAACAGTGTATTATATTATTTGTACAAAAATCTAGAGTTGTAATTGTTATTTTGCACTGTGTTTGAAATTCTGTTTAAAAAAAAAAGTGAATATGTAGGGGAAAAAAGATCAGCTCCGTTTTACAAAACAGATGAGGAAAAAGAGGACTCCGGAAACCAGGAACTATAAAGTCAAGCTCCCTGGAGAGGACATGCTGACTATCAGGCTGACGGATTCAAGTCCACAGACACCACGACTGAGGCCTTAAAGCAAACACAATGGACCAACAGCCTGGCAGGACAGCAGAGAGAGAACAACAAAGAGAGAGAGAGCTGTATTAACTGTATGAGGGAGAGGCTTCAGAAAGCCAAGGCAGCCTTTACAACATAGGGGAAGTCCATGTGAAAGGCCACTCTGTGTTCCTGAGAGATTATACATCGGCCGTGGCACTGGATGAATAACACACATCCTCTGTCAGACGGTCCAGAGACCCCCCCTTCAGAGAACCCACTAACTATCTCCTTCCAGTACAGCCAAAGCTTTGAAACCCAGCACGAGTAATGAGTGCCTAAAATGTATTCCACCGTCAAATCCGAGGCCATTCGGGTCATTCACACAATCTTGCCTCTCTCAACACAGAGGACTCACTTGACCATGGCGGTGTGGGGAGGCGCCACGTTTCACAATAGAGCCCAGACATTACTGTTTCTCTACCAATCACGATGACGGTTAGTGAGGAAGTGTCCAAACAGCTCTGCACGGAAGATACAGCGATTCATCTGCCTAACAGAGGAAACAGGCTTTCGGCACAAGGTCATCTTTCTACAAACATCTACCCCTCCCACCACCAAGACACACAATCCATCTACAGTCCACGATCACTATATTTCATGTGATGTGAACTATTTTAGACATGGGCCTCTTTGCAGTAAAACCTCTTATAACTGCAGATTAAGACCCCATTCAGAAGTGAGGCTGAGCTTGAAAAACTTCCTGCTACCATAAATAATAATAGCAATAAATAATGAAAAAATTGAAAATATGATTAATGAAATGATGAAGAATAAAATGGTGGGGGTGGGCACGGACTTAGATGGAGCTTGGCGGAATAAAGCCAGATACCCTCCCTGATGCCTCACAGTGGGTTCGAACCCACAACATCTGGCTTGTCAGACCCTGAAGTGCACACTATTGCTCAGCTACTGCGGCTCCCTGTTATATTCTATTAATTTCCTGTGTCAGTTTTTACGACCTCTGGCACAAGTAGGCTGGGTGTTAAAATAACACAGCCGTCAAGCAGTAGATGTCATTGTGCGGAAAACCCAGTCAATCAAATTGAGTATAAAAATCGAATTGTTGACAGGCTGTTAACGTCAGGGACAATAGAATGGAACATTAATAACAGCGTGAGCAACTGGTAAAGCTTCATTTCCACTGTTTGTCTGGATGGCAAGATCATGTTAACTAGTCGTATACTGAACTCAGAGCCATGCACGGATGGCTCCAGCTTAAAAAGGTCTCAATATGTACAATAGAGCTGTAATAAATACATTCTAATGACATTACATAAGATTGCTTAGTCCGACAGCTGTGACTTAGAGCTGCATAGCGATGAGGATCAGAGGGAGAACAATTTCGCTGGACTCTCTGTAAACCCTGTAATTTGGTGTTTTTCAAGAATTTCATTTGACCTCACTCCAATAAACCTCGGTATTAGGGAACTTAGATCGGGGCGAGTGGAGATAACATTTACACAGAAAGACTGTTCAGCACACAAACTGGAATGAACGAAGCCATTTCTTCTGCCTTCCCAGCTAACCGCCAAGCTCATGGCAAACGTATGACATACGAGACAGAACACGGTAAATAATGGAGTCCGTGGATGTTTGCGGACTGGAGCAAACGGATGGTTCTACACTCTGAGAGTCTCAGGCAGGGGAGCAATCCATCATCATGAAGGCCTGTTCCTTCCTGCATCATGCAAACAAACATGTTCACCGGACAGGCGTTTGTTCAGGAGATAGAGTGGGTCTCTCTGGTCATTGGAAGATTACTGGTTCGATCCCCAGATCCTCCAAAGAGTGTGCCAAAGTGCCCCTGAGCAAGACGCTGAACCCTAAATCGCTCCTGATGAGCAGGTTGGTGCCTTGCATGGCAGCCTCCGCCATCGGTGTATGAATGTGTGTGTGTGTGAATATGAGGAATATAGAATATAGAAAGTTAAGTTGTTGCTAGACTAGAGATGCTCTGTATTAACATGAGTCAATTTACTATACCTACTGAGTCAGTTTAACCTGTCATGATCAGTCCCCATGTTGTGGGGGTAAACACGGACATAGATGGAGGATTGAGGCAGGATGCCCTTCCTGATGCCCCGCAGTGGGTTCAAACCCGCAACATCTGGCTCGTCAGTTCCCGAAGCGTGCGCTCTACCATTTACCCTAACCACCGGAGTAGTTTAACCCGGAGGATGTAGCCTATAAGATGTTGTGCTGAAGACAAAACAGGAACACAAACTCAGACCTGTAATCCTAATCCACAGAAATGAACACACAGTGATCAACAGGCAGACAGGAACAGACAGACGTGCGGCCAAGAAGCAGAGATCCCCCCCATCACAGCGCTGGATGCAGCCTCACAGAGCTTAAACAGGGCAGCTTACTAAAAACAACAGTACACAGGATGAAGACAAATTAAAAACCGATTTCTTCTTGAGGGAACTTTTTGTTGCTTTTGGATAGTGACAGAATGACTTTGCTGTATTGACTGTATTCTCATGACACTCTGCCATGCAGGGAAAGATGAGCTCTCTGCCGTTTCTGGAAATAACAAAAGGAGGAAGTGATCCAGACAGCTATCCGAGTAACAGCTTACAGAGCTGGGCCCGTCCATCTGGGCAAGCCAACTGCTGGATTAAATCTAATGAACACCAAACATCAATTCAATTTAACAGACAGGAAATAGCATTGTCCTCCCCAAAAAAACTCACTGAACACCAACTGTGTTGATCGATCAGCACCGAGATGACCCAAAATTAGGATTTCAGCATCGAATATTCACCCCTTTGGTGCCATCTAAGGCACAGTGAGAGACAGCCTCTCCGACTCCTCTGTAATGGCTGGGTGGATTTGATTAGAAGTTACCCCTCTGGAGGAAACACAGAATACCCACGTGAGATGTTGTTAACAGGTTGGGGATGTTTTACTGCTCCAGTAAATGGATTCCCCTCCTGACTGTGCGGTCACTGGGGAGACAGCGGTCACACAGAGAAGGGAGGGCGGCCTTAAGGGGGATGCTTCTAGAAGCTAGACATGGTGATCCTGGCTGGTGGGCATCATAGTTTCCTAACTTTATAGAAGGGTGAATGGAAATCTGCAGATCCACTTGAGAAGGACTGAAATGGTGACAACAGGTCCTCAGAGTAAAAAGGGACATACTCAAAACTTGGTCATCTCTGCTTATTTTTCCCGATCGTAGAAAAGAGCCACCTTATATAGTCCACGCATCGTGTGGTGGTGTGCAGAGATGGTGCTCAGTTCACCAGTGCTCTTCCCCATCAACCCAGGCTTGAGTCATCAGGTTGAAGACAACCAGTTTATTTTTATGTTTTTAAGCTGCATACGTAATGGAGACCAATATAGAGAAGAAGAAATTGACTGTAGGCTTTGGCAAAATGTCAAAGCCTCGGCCAGCAGAACTTCATCACATCCTGGGCCATCTTGAGGGTGTGCTGGGGCAGGAGGCGTTCAAAACCACAGGGCCAGCGGAGGCAGTGAGGCCCACCAGCACTCCTCTCTGATGTGTTGTGGGGTAGCCTTAAATTAGTACTAGTCATTGAGCAGTGTAGGTCAGAGCTGGGGCCGCCCAGCCCAGAACACCTACTAATCAGCGTGTTAAAATAGATCTGGGTGGTCGGAACTACTGGTCATAATGCCCTGCGCAACAGTGAGGCTCAAAGCCAGATAATTGCTGCGGTCTGTGACCCTGTTGGATAACAAACACGGACAATGAGGATGGGCACGCACAGCCGTAACACAGAAACACTTCGGTGGCACATTAAGGGAAGGAGAGAGCATCACGTCTTGTACAGCACGGCATCAGTGTAGTCTTAGTCAGTCATGAAAAATGAATTATTCATACCTTCACACCTGTGTCCTCGCTGGTGTGTTAGACCGTCACTGATATTTCAGGCTGAACATGGATTAGTCAGCAGTTTATAGATATGATGCTCCCTCCTCGACGAGAGTGCATTTTGAATAGCTGCGTGAGGAGAAGTGGCATAAATGTCAATAAGCTTGCTGTTGTAGCACGAAGGTATTGGTCATACTGCAGAGGGTATTTATGGGAGAGGACTGGGAAATCCCAGCAAACTCCGGGATCGATCCATTATTCATCATTCAAGACCAGCATTAATTATTAGTGATATTTTCTTAACCTGACATGCTCTACCCTCTGATTGGCGGGGAGCTTATCTGCCTGGCAACATAGTTCCTACCATCCATGAGGTGAACAAACAGGTATTTAACTCATCCTATTGTAGAGGAGCAGTGAGCACAGCCACAGTACAGCGCTCATGGGGGAGTTAGGGGGTTCAGGGTCCTGCTCAAGGACACCTCAACATACTTTCTGCAGAGGCTGGGGATCGAACCACCGATGTCTGAATACTGGATGACCACCTTACCCCTTTAGCTCTGCCTCCCCATCTAGAACATCTGGTTTGATTTGTGACTGTCAGGAAGTCAAATTTGACTCTGACTCTCATGTTTGTCAATGTGAGAGTCAAGGCTGCGGGTTCAAACCCACTGCGGGGAATAAAGAGAGGCATCTGTGGCCCTTAACCCCCCACATCTCCCCCGGGATGCCCTGGCGACCTGTGTTTCTCGGTCTTCCACCCAACGAGCACTGGGTCGGGCGCCAGCAGATCCGCGAACCGACTTCGGACAAGCGGTCGACAATGACATGACATGCAAAAAACTAAGAAAATCTAGAGATCTGCCTACACCCCCTCCCACCACCACTTATTGATTCTTATCAATTAGCATTTCTGTTCACACCTAGCAGGCTCACCATACAGAGTGAACTCTACACCCCACCCCCCCAAAAAGCAAACCACATGGGCCAGTGGTACAAGCTGGACGGGTCAGGACTGTTGTTAAGAGAGGTGAACTCATGCAGCGCTTTAAATTTCATTTAACTCCCCCATAAGCAGCTGAGACATTCCATAAACACTTGTCCTGCCAGCCAGCAGCACAGAGAGCCCTTTGAGTGGGACCAGGGAGGGGCGCTACGGCTACAGGACCAGAGGGATGAGGTAGAGCACGAGGGAGGATTACAGAGAAAAGGGAGGCCCATGGGGGAGGTCTGCTGTCTCATAAACACATTAAAGATTTATTGGATCGAGGGCAGATCTGTGTGAAGACAGACATTTAGTGCAACACTGACACAAATGAATTTCCCGAGTTTCGCCGGTATTGGGAACATTATCCCCACCGACGTAGACGCCGATTTGACACAACAACCAGCCTATTCATCCCTATACTTAGTGAGCAGCTGGGGAAGCCTTGGCTGGTGTACTGATGGGCTGCCAACTTTTGACCACTCCGCCCACTACGCCGCCACACAAGAGGACAGGTGTCTTACCCACGCATGCACAAACACGCACGCATGCACGAACGCACACAGACAGACAAACTTCGCTGCCTGAAGGAGCTGGCAGCGTTTCACTCTGCAAGCCTGGGCATTCACTTATTTCAGGAAAGGGAGAGGCCGAATTCTTTCACTTCCTCAACCGCTGTACCTAGATGTTGACATCTAGGTACAGCGATAGGCCTGTCTGGGTTAAGGGGCTTCAAATATTCACGAGTCTGCAATTAACCAGGAGTGTGGGCCAGCACCTTTCTGACTCCTGCTGAGGCAGCATATAGTGCTCACCTCTAGACAAAAGCCAGACAGCCCGACAGACCTCATCACCTTTCAGACCGACACTTCACATTAGCATCAGAGCCGCGGATCAGGGCCGTACCAGACAGACCTTTCTACCTGCAAAAACCGTGCCAGGCGAGCCAAACGGCAGGCCGACACTGGCTCAACCACCCACCCCCACACAAAAAAAGAAAAGCCTCTTGTTTTTGGATGAAGGATTACAATTAAACTAATGTGAGATTTATAATTTCACCTTCGGTTGACCCAGGCTCCCATGGCCTCATCTGATCAATGAACATACTAACCATGAGACAACATGCAGACACGGGCTCTCCCACAGCTATGGCAAAAGGCTGGCCACGGGCACGTCCATATCATGAGGATAATTAATTATGGCAAAATAGACCCATTGGAGAGTTGTCCTCCTTAAAGTCCCACAGCTAATCAGCAGTGCTATTCACAGCCTGGCTTGACAATTGGCCTAGATAACCACAAGCAAAGGAGACAGGACTCATGCTCCTATTCAGGAAAATAACAACCTTGGAATGTGACCGTTTTAGAGCAACCATTTCTGCTAACATTACAGGGTTGGATGCAGCAGCACAAAGCTTTGTTGACACGGGTATATTGTACCTGTTGCCAGGTCTGATAGTCCTTCTCGGAACAACCTCTACCCGTATGCACTGGATCTAAACACTGATAATAAAAAAGCACAGGGGACCTTATCATCTTCCACGGTTCAAAAGGTTAACACAGAAATGCTGTGTAAAGTTACAACGCACACTAAGCACCGACTTTGCGACGGAGCGTTTCATTTTACGTGTCACGGTCAGTCCCCTCGTTGTGGGGGTAGACACGGATTTAGATGGAGGTTGGAGAAATAAGGCCGGATCCCCTTCCTGACCCCCTGTGGTGGGTTCAAACCCACAGCCTCTGACTCATCAGTTCCCAAAGCTCACATTCTACCATTGAGTTACTGCAGATCCCTAGACTTTGCGATTCATCCGACCATCCATCGATTGTCAACCGCTTATCCGAGGTCGGGTCAGGCTGGAGCCTATGTCAGTTCTCATCGGGTGAAAGGTGGGGATACATCCTTGAAGGGTCACCTGTCCATTACAGGGCACAGTGATTAGGAGAACAGTGTCTTGGTCAAGGACACTTCGACATGCTTCACTGCAGGTGTGGGGATCAAACCTGAAACCTTCCGATCCCCAGACGACCGCTCTTCCCACTGAGCCATGCCACCATGAGTAACTTTGGGACTAAACCTTAATCTAGGCATAAATACAGATGTGTGAATACCTTACTTAGCAGCTTAGCTTAGCAGTTGCAGAATGCTTAAGTGGATCCTTAACGAACATGGAATTGAATATGCTACTTTTTAACGGGTGCAATCAAATGCTAAAAGGCTTTACAATAAAAAATAAAATAAAAAGCCTTTCCAGCTACCCTCCAGAAGTTGCTGACCACAACAGAGAGCGGTTTATTGTAAGGCTTGCCTCAAAACCACCCTCGTTGCCCAAGCCCTGATCCAGCAATGGGCACAGTAATGTTATTATGACATCAGAAAATAAATCCAGATTTCTGGTAATCCACAAAGCATGGTTCATGAAGCAGCAGTGCCATTACCTCACCAACATGTCCCCTTGTGACTTTCTCCATTTTTGCATGTCACGATTAGTCCCCATGTTGTGGGGGTGGACATGCACATTG
>OMLC01001039.1:14082-48411 GCA_900302585.1 Regalecus glesne
GGGGGGGGGGGGGTTAAGGCTGGATTCCCTTCCTGATGTCCCGTGATGGGATCAAACCCACGATGCCTGGCTAGTCATTTCCTGACACGCGCTCTACCACTGAGCTAAACACTACATTTTAGACTCGAAGCATCATGAATAGCAATGGAAATCTCCAAACGGCCCAAACTAAATAAATGTTAATAGAATGAACAACCAGTCTTATTTTTTCCTATAATAGGGTTACCATGGCAACATATTAACATCAAGAAACGGGGACTAAGCATGTAATTGGTTGGTACTTTTCTCCTTTTAGACCACAACTCAGACTGAACACAATACTGAACACTGAACACAATACCGAACACTGAACACAATACCGCAAAACCTTCACATGACAAAATGCTTGCATCGTCGTGAGACAAATTGCATGGTCATACGGCACGGATCCATAACAAATTGATTTGCACATTTCTGTCATTTGAGCAGTGTGCTAGCTTTCTCTTTACGGTCATTGTATCATGAAATATCTGCTTGCACATCTCATGCTTTGTGTCAACAGCTTTAGGCCAGATCACCTTATATAACGCAAGCCTATTTCCATAGTCTGCTTAATCTGCTTCAGAGATGATGGTATTTATATATTTTTGATATAAGCAGACAATTTTTGGCTCTAATTATATCCAGTCTATATTCCACTTCTGTCAGTGCATGACAGTTATGATGTACAGTAAATCCTCACTTCTATTACTCTACCGCGGCACCATGTCCTTGAGTCCAAGTTATTTTGATAAACAATTTCAGAGGCACCTTCACTCACTCCTCTTTCAGTGTCCTTGGCAGTATCGAGTTGCTATGACCACCCTCCTTATCCCACTTAACATTGCTGCATTGTTACCATGTCAATACATACTGAGGATGAGTTATTCCTCCATTGTGTCCGGTCATAACAACAGGAAACACCAATGGCTGAAATTTTGATGTGAAGCTGCGTGACACACTTTGAGCCCCATCTATCCTCTTTTTAGTGAGAGTTGTCAGGGCTTCTTTTTCCAAACCAGTCTCTGCTAACAAAGAGCCTTTCTAAATTCATCACGCTACACAAACCCCTTTAAGTTAATTACTCAGCACCAAGGATGACAACGCTGATGTGGGCTGACAGGAAAACACTCTGGGTGGACAAGGCACAGCGACCGAGAGGCCTGGGGGCAGCCACTGTCGCAAGCATAGCTCCTCCATAAGAGCACTACAGCAATAAGTAGGCAGAACGAAAGGAGGGGGCAGTAGATATGCTTGCAAAGGGTAAAAGCAAGCGGCTCATACACTCCTCCTTAAAGAACTTGGTAGCCACTGGGTTGTGGTGAGGTTCAGTACCTTCACACTGCTTTATAATCTTGGGCCCCCAGGAAACAGTTTAGAGGAGATTTGTGTTATCGGGGTGAAACATTAGATATTCATCAAAGAGATTGGAGGTGCACTTAACACACCATTGCTTCAGCCTAGAACAAGGTCATGCACAGACATCTCTTAGAGAATGATTAGAGTGGTTTCTTTTGTATTGTGTTTCCTAGCAGGTCTGCTTTCACATCTCTACTCAAAATACTGTTGTCTTTAATCGTGCAATGAAAAGGAGAAAGGCCAGCCTTGTGAGCTTTGCCTTGTAAACCTACCCAAGTCTCCTTGGACACTGTTGTCATGAGAGGTCCTGCTGGATGTGGTGGAGTCCCCATCACTGGGCCACATTTTACGGACTCCTATGATTGCAGACTCAGACACCACCACCTGCTGTTTTCGTGTCTGAGACAGGGGTGTGGGGGGACTGCTGCTCTCAAAGGACTGCTGGGAATGCTGGGAGGGTGAGCGACTTTTCTCTCTGTACATCTGGTAAGAGGTGGGACTGGGCGAAACATGGCTTGACTGGCCAGAGGAGAAGTCCTCCTCGCTGGATGTTAGGTTTTCATTTGAGCTGCAGTCCGGTGTATAACCTCCTCCCACATCATCAAAACTACCTGGTGAGTAGGAACGTCTCGGCCAGGTGAGGTGTGGATCATCCTCTACATTTTGGTCTCTGATGTGGATGACTCTGGCATCTACATCAGCCATCATTCCCCCAACATACACAGTGGTGTAAGGCATACAGTCAGCCGGCAGGCGCTCAGATTTCCCACCGGTGGAGTGGATTACACTGTCTTTGAGGATGTGTGGACTGACTTCTATGTCATCATATGATCCATTGTAGCTGTCTGTGGAACGGCCTCTTTGAATCAACTTAATGTCTCCTGCAGCAGCTGACAGGTTCCCTGGGAGAGAATGCAGAGATCTCTTCCGCTCCATCTGCATGGCCTGGCAGCCAAGTGTGCTGATCTTGTCTGAGACTTCCCTGTCATTGACTTTCACCAGCCCTTTCTCGTGATGATACTCCATGTTTACGTAGAATGGTTTCTCAGAGCCACTCATCATCGACAACCCTCTTCCATCCTCAGCTGTATGAGAATTGGCTCTCTTGATGCGCTCAAAGTTAGATCTAAGAGCCGCCACAGAGCCCGTGCCCACAGGGAAATTGGATGGTTCTGCATCTTGCTGAACAGGTGACACACCAACTCTCTGTTTGGCTAGACATAAACCATCCATCTCTCCTTCTGAATGTTGTTTACAACTTGCTGTTTTGCCAGTGGCCCGTTGCTGCTCCTCTATTAATGTATGGGACCTCTGGTAGTTTGTAACACTAGACTGATCTCCTGCATTTGTCTGGGGAATCTTTTTGAAGCCCCATCTCTGTCCATCATAAGACTTTTTCTCTTTGGCAAGCAGAGTCTGCAGATAGATCATCCGAAAGCGCTCCTTGTTCACCTCCTTCTCAAGCTGCCGAATTGAACTCTTGCATTTATCCAGTTCTTGCTCAATGTCCCCCAGAGAGTTCAGTTGCATGCATGGGGGTTTAGAATCAGGGAACTGGGCTCTCCATGCCTCCACAAACCCCACCGGCTCCACCATTGCTGCTCCTATAGCAAAAATAAAAAATAAAATTTAACAAAGTTCAAATAACACAAAGAAAAAAGTCCAATTCTGAAGCAAATAACCGTCTACAAGTCCCAGCGTTCATTATCACTGCCCCCATGCAATGGTAAATACAGAGACAATAAAGGAGAAAAGTTACTCGGCAAGAGGTTTTGCGGGGATTCCGACTATGGCAAAACACGTCACTTCGTCTTGTGGTCCAGTCTACCAACACACAAGTCCTTCAACGCATGCCGACAGATGGATTCCACAAGGATGATTCAAAAAATGTACGATAAATAAACATATTCCTCTTTGTCTCGATGTTCCAAAACACACTTGTCGACTGTCGTGTTCTGTGGAGGTCCTGCCTTCCTGAGCGCATCCCGACTCGGCTCCTCTGATATCTTTCCTGCTGGTCTTTGGCGTTAATAGTTGGTGCAGAAAAGGGAGGGGCTAGGTTAGAGTGATTGACAGAATATAAAATCATCATTCAGAAAAACAAGCATGTATTTATATATATATGTGTATATATCATATACTTACTACCTTTATTACCAATCGTATGTGAGAGATGAAGAACATATAGCCGATGTTGGTGCCAGATCAAGTTTGACCAATTTTGGTCTATGTTATGAGGGCTAATACATTAATATATTTATATAGGTGAAATCATAAGCTTCGTGAACCACATTTGTTTTATCTTAGCCAAAAGTGACCAGCTACGTAGACAATTGCTTACATTTTTTAGACTGTGTAAAACCGAGGTACCAGCGTCGATTAATTGAGGAAAGTTTTCCGCCACACCGGGCCGTCTCTGTTGTTTGCCATACTTAGCTTAGTGAGCGTTTCTGTCTCAGAGCCAAAGCAGTCTTACTAGACAGTAACTCCAAACAGGAGTTTTTCACCACACACACCTGCCTTTAATCATCCTCTATAAATCAGACGTCGTTCAGGTTTTTTTTCTGTTCTTTCTTTCTTTTGAAACTATCGCCATCTGACGGCTCACAGGTTCACTGACGCTCCACGGGCAAACGCTGCGCTCATCCGACGCAATTCAAATGCCCTTGTTACAGATACGATTCAGCAAAATAATTCTAAATAAAGAATCCAAATATTGTATGTTTGAAAAGGTGTAAGAGGAATGTGCCACATATGATTTCCTACCACCTTGCTAATGCTCAATTGATAAACCTTAAATAATTAACTTTTTTATACACCAGAGTATGCCATTGACAATATCTGTCTCGGAAATTACTTAGTAAGAAACAAAAAAATAACAATGAAATCAATTAAATTAAAAAATAATTGACAATGATAATAATTTCCAATAACGATATGCATCCATCGTCTGTCGTGGTCTTGATAGAAGCAAAACCTACTCCTCATCTTAAAGACGTAACAGTCATGTCAGGTTGATTAAATATGTTGTGATTCCTCACTTTTAGAAAATTATTGGATTGAACATCATAACTATCTCTTAATTATAAGGGTTTCTATTTTGTAGAAAGTGTTACGACCGCCAAATAGTAATTGCGAATGAGGCTTTTGCGCATTTTGGACGCTTAACTACTTTTGCGAAGATGGCGTTTAGGCACTTCCGATTAGCAACCAGTGTACGATGACGGTTGTGTTTGGTTTCCAAGACGGAGTTTCACAACAGCTAACTAACCTCCATGTAAATTTAAAAAAAGGCACAAATGTGCCCTTATCTGTTTTTATAAGTGTTCACGTAACTTAATATTTGTGTATTGTAGTTTTTATACAA
The DNA here is from genome assembly GCA_900302585.1 of Regalecus glesne. NCBI lineage: Eukaryota > Metazoa > Chordata > Actinopteri > Lampriformes > Regalecidae > Regalecus > Regalecus glesne. The sequence continues at coordinate 18,827 of OMLC01001039.1, forward strand.
TCCAAACCTCTTAATCATCTCTAAATTCCGTGGCCTTTAAGGAAAGCTTCATAACTGGTGAGCTAACTTAATGTTAGCATCAAGTAGCGGATCCGCTGAAGACGGCGAAGAACGACGGCAACAAACTTGTTAAGCTTTAAAGATGGGCGATCAACTAAAATTAATCGTTGAAGAACTCAACAAAGAACCATTCAGGAAAAACTTTAACCTCATAAAATTTGACTCTCTTGAACCCATGCAGCTGCTGCAGACACTGAATGATGTATTAGCTGAAATAGACCCAAAGGTGAGATAATTTAACACCATCAGTTCTATTGATATTAGTTAGAGACTGGATGACCATCCTTAACTAAATCAATACCAGATGTATCATTTCAGCAGGTTTACACTCGTCCGTCTTCCAAACACTTTAAGTGAAAGGTGTTCTTTGTTTAATTTTATTTTCCATCAGCAAGCTATTGATATCCGAGAAGAAATGCCTGAACAAACGGCGAAGAGAATGTTCACTACAATTGGAATGCTGAAATATAAGCCTCCAGGGAATCCCTCAGATGTGTAAGTATCTCTACAGTAATCTGCAAAGAATATTTGCTCAAGAATACATTGATGATGCAGGCAAAGCAGGGATCCTCTGTAACTTATTTTAGGATGTTTTCAACATGTACTTTTATCATCTCATACAGGAGCAGCTTTAGGCAGGGTCTGGTGATGGGCAGTAAGCCTGTGATCCATCCTATTCTCCATTGGTTGCTACAGAGAGTCCCAGAGCTGAAGAAGAGAGCATACCTGGCTCGATTTCTTATGAAACTGGAAGTGCCCGCTGAGTTTCTGCAGGATGATGTCATCAGTGACACATATCACCAGGTTTGGTTGAGTGTTAAATTTAAGTTGGTCTTTGAATACGTGGTGATAACCCAAATGGCATCAGAATCTTAACATCATTACTCTAATTACAGTATGAAGAGCTGGTGGAATCATTCAAGACTTGTCATAAGGAGTGTGAGCAGCTGAGGACATCAGGCTTCTCCACAGCTGAAATCAGAAGGGTAAAAAAAGACTCATAAAGTAGTTGTCTTCTAGGAAATAATTAAAGCAAACCCAATGTAGATTTTTATATGGAATTTATGTTATGAAGATCAGTGATCACTTCTTATGAAGGTCTGTAAAATGAAGTATAACAGGTCACTTTTTAAAGGATGAAGCTAATGCGGTGTCCCAAAACTTTCCAACTATCCCCCAAAGGACATCAGTGCAATGGAAGAGGAGAAAGACCACCTAATCAAACGTGTGGAGAGGTTGAAGAAGAGGGTAAGGAAGACAACTCTACTGCACCAATAATACCTGAAAAACTTTGGGATTCACTGAGGGATGAAAAAATGACCTCAAATACATTCCAGAAGTGATGTAAGCTGACAGGGATCTGAGAGGCACTAGTGTTTCTCCCTTTATCAATGCTTTAGCTTGTTTTGTTTTGAATCACTAGAGGAGAAAACTTTAGTCAGTCAGGAAAACATATTTTCAGGCTCAATAATCCAGGAATTCTAGACTGCAATCTACAGGTAATCTAGACTACCCAGATTATTGAGCCTGAAAATATGTTTTTATTTTCATCCATTTTTACTTTGTTTTGCCCCATTCTTTGTGAGCACCCTAATATACATCTCTGTTCTTTTAAAAGGGAGCTGGTTGGGTCAAATACTGGACTGAGAGCTGAGGATGCTATTCAGATGAATGTTGAAACATACTCCTGTTTTGTTTAAAAACTATGTCCAGATGACCTGATGCAACTATTTTGACTTTTAGTCAGTCACCTTCACAATTGTTTGAACTTGTGTGTCCACTAGGTGGAGTCAGTGCCTAACCACCAACACATGCTGGAACTGGCCAGACAACTCCGTGTGGAGAAGGAGAGAGAAGAGTCAATTGCTCAACAGAAGCAAGAACAGAAAAACCAAGTAATTAGGTTTGATATGATCACAGGTCTAGTTAGCTTGTACACTGAACAGAGGTCACCCTTGAATTGGATGAGATGGGTTGAAGCCCCTATGTTGCCAGGTTAACCCTGCTGAAGTGCATGTGAGCAAGACACTAAATCCACCAACTCCAGAGACACTCTTACAGCTGACCATGAACTCTTGTGTTTGGTGTGATGGGGGAGTCACCACAGTGATCAACAAATGTCACGATACCTTTTCTCATCCTTGTTCACAATTACTTCTCTTAGTGTCTCAACGGGCATGGACTCAAGTCCATGAATATTGGGATGGCATCCAGTGGTTTGCCTGTGTCCCCATCCATAGGGTTAGTGGTTGTGTCAGGAAGGGCATCCAACATAAAATTTTGCCAAATCATGATGCGGATTGACAAGATCCGCTGTGGATGAGAAATGGAGCAAGCCCCCCAAAAATGTCTCAAACAGAAAAAACAACTACTGCAAAGACTAAAAAGAAAAGGAAGATTACACCACTAGTCACATGTAGCAACTAGATTTTCCAGTAAGGTGTGGCTAAATCATCTCACGTCACACTAAACATTCAACATCTCTCACTAAAAATCTTGTAAATCTTGTTTCGTGTTTGATGCTATCAGTAACCTGAGTGTGTTGAATGAAATGTTGAACAGGGTTGAGACTCCAAGTGAGCACTTGTTGATCCATGGGCTTAAAATTATCATACACAATGGTTATAAAAATTACACATCCCTATTAAAATTGAAAAAAATGGTGAAAAAAGAAACCAATATAAATCATGACATAAACTAATTCCACAAATTTTAGGGGGGAAAAGTAAAACACTTTTAATCACCTGGTTGCAGAAGTGTGCATAAGTGTTTTTATATCCACCGTATGCCATCAAAATGCATTTCCAACTGACAAATCACAAGTATTGTCTTTTGCTCTACATACAGTAAGGGATGGAATAGCTCTGTACAGTTAAGACATTTTATAGTTTTTTGATTGCATTAGTCTGTTGATTAAGTAGACTTTCAAACTCTAAAATCCATTACATTTATTGATCTGTAATGGGTGAATTAAATGTAGCTTGCTCTTAATGTGTTATTAAGCTCTACTAATGCAGTTTATCATTTGCATGTGTTCAGCTGTTTCAGGCAGAGCAGAGGCTGCAGCAAGCTGGGCAGCAGTTGAATGACCTGCGAAAGGCAGCAGCAGATGCCAGTCCAGAGAGTGAGTAAGCAAGTTGCAGTGTTGCTGCCAAACAGTATGACTAGATGAACATTCAAGATCTCTAAGTTGACTCACCTACATACATTAAGGGCATATAATTATACAGCACTTTGAAATGCTTTTAAAGAGCTTATCTGAGCTAGAATCTGTTTTGGTATGTTCTCATATCTGGGTGGGCTCTTCAGCCAAGATGAGCTTTTCAAATTAATAGTTTCTAAAATGATAAAGCCAATTCAGATTAAGGCAGGGTTGTACGAGTAAGGTCATTCATCACAATGGAGCGATTTACTGTCATTACACAAATAATGATGGCAGGAAGATATAAGAGTAAAGGCAGAAACACTGACATAAAAATCTACATAAAAAGTCTTCTTGTCCATGTACTAGGTGGCTCTGTATAATGATCTAGATGTTAGGTTTTATTTCAGTGAGTGATTGGTGCGGGTTAATGATCTGTTGTTCGCTGTGTTAAAATCCCCTCAGATTTGTCCTTAATCACAATGAAAAGCCTAAAGTTAATGTTCTGTTTTTCCCAGGCTTAATGAAGAGGCTGGAGGAGGAGATCAAGATTAACTCATACATGGTGACAGAAAAACTTCCGAAGGAGCTTGATAGTAAGAGGCAGATGGTGCAGTACTTGCAGAAGGTGGTGACTGAACCTGCTATGGACCAGGCTGAGCTCCAGGAACTGGAGGACAATGTATGGACCAGGATATGATGACTGGTAGTATTAGGTCCATGTACATAAGATCAGAGATAAGATATTCCTTTATTAGTTCTGCTGGGGGAAATGGCAGGTTTTGTTTTACATGAGTCAGTGATTATTTGCTTTGTATTTTGATGTGTGTCTGAAGCTTCTGTGTTTCACTACTTCACAGATTAAAGAAATCAACACTCAGATAAACCAGCTGAGTGAGAAGAGAATGATGAGAAATGATCCCATGGATGACAAACTGACCCTTTTCAGGCAACAGGTCATCCTTCTTCTCAGTGTCTGTCTTCCCTTCATCTGTTGTGTTAGGGTTTGGACACTTGTGCTCGATTCAATTAAATGTACAAAGTTAAAACTGAGAGGCTGTTTATTTTTTATTCAAATGATAGATTTATTTTGGAATCATTATTTTGTGTGACTCACAGTTTTCTTGCCTTTCCAACATCTTATTGATTTTACTTATGTACCTACCTACATATACCCAATTAATGTGAGTGAGGTCCAATATGCCCATCTAATGTACAGATTACAAATACACTATTTGACTGGACATTATGGTTCTGTTTATATTCCCTCAATAATTATCTTTTGCAGGCCTCTATTATTATTCGTAAGAAGGAGGGAAAGGCAGAGGAGCTGCAGGAAGCAAGGGAGGAGCTGGCAGCAGCAGAGAGAACGCTGGCCAAGAGGAAAAGCACGGCACGGGATGTGGATGGAGATGAGGTTATCCGGGGTGATGAGGTACCCTGTTGGACATACTTATCATCTGTTCATGAACATGATCACACAAAGTCAATCAGGAAATATCAGGCTGCTCTCAAATTATTGGGTGCTGATGTAATCCAATGCATTTTTAAAGATGTGGGTTTTTCCCCTCTGGATTTCTGCTTTACAGCATTTTTTTTCTAACAAGAGACTAAATGCTGCACTTAATCTAATTGAGGGTTTTTTGTGTTGAATAAAAGCTGTGGCTAAAATACCTCTGACACTACACTTTAAAGTCCAGTTCGAGCAGAATGGACACCAGTAGATTTGCAAAGCACAGAGAACATGGGAGGCTATTTTTACTCCTATGTAAACACAGAGGGGCTCACTGTCTAATGTAATTTATCCCTTTTCCCCACTCTCCCCCACATTCCCATACAAAGCTATATATAGAACACAACAGAGATTACACAGAACAAGGAAACGAACTGGACAAGCTGCTTGAAATATTGGACTTTTCTCTCATCTTTATTGCAGTTGGTCTTTTAATTTAAGTCAGCAAAATGCTTTTAGACTGAGCTGGTGTATAAATCTCGTCTATATTTAACTTCCACAATGAAGCTGTGTGTCTCTTGTAAAATTCTTGCTATACTTTGTTTCATCCTCTTGGACAACTACAATGCATTCTTTGCAGATCAGCCAAAGTGTTAAGAGTCTTTGCTGCCCTGTGTCAATGCCCACTTTGGGCGATGCATGTAGTCAATCAAGGATAAAAGAAATGGCTCTCCTTGTCTTCGCTGATGTATGTAGACCATAAATAGGCTTGCTTTGGTGCAGCCAAAGCACAATGGAGACAGGTTATGCTGCAACTAAATCCAGCTGGGTGAGGAGTCCCAGAATATGTGAAATGGACATGACCTTCTGCTTTCGCTTGCTTGCCCATGGTGGGAAACTTGAATCCCTATGAATAATGCGTGTGCATGAGATTGCTTATAGGACTCGGAGCTGAACTTGGTGATATTAACTTGTTAACAAGGCTCTTTAAAAGCCTGTATTTCTTTGGGCATCTGAAGTATGATCTGAAAAGTGAACCCAATGATGAGGGACCTTACTGCTTGAGACATAGAAAGCAGCTGAGTCTGGGGGATCCGAAGTGATCCAGAAAGGGCTGCTGTAGCTGCAGGTCAGTAGAAGATGTACACTTGAGTCTATTAATCAAGGTCCAAGATGATTGGTTGACTAATAGAATCAGGTGTGTAAGTGGAACAAATAACTACACCAACAGCGGCCTTTTCTGAATCACTTTTGACACCCCTGCTGGAGTGGAATTGAGTTAGGTAATTAGTAGTTTCTGGGTTCGAATCCTATCCCAGGTCCTTTCTGTGTGGAGTTTGCATGTTCTCCCCGTGTCTGCGTGGGTTTCCTCCTGGTGCTCCGGTTTCTTCCCACCATTAAAACATCATCCATGTTAGGGTTAATACTGCCTGTGCCCCTGACCAGGGCAATGGGAAAAAGAACTGGAGTTGGTCCCCGGATGCTGCAGCTGCTCACTGCTCCTATCCACTAGGATGAGTTGAAATGCAGATAATACATTCCATTGTATGTATGTACTTATAATGACAAATAAATAAAGCTTTTAATTCTTAGCGGAAAGCATTTTCTCACAGATGGCTTATCGCGATCTTCTTGCAGTTATTCAGGGCCAACTGCCATTGTGGAAATGATCATACAGGAGTCAGAGCTGATATTATTAGGTAATATTAGCTAGTCACCAGGGCTCCTTAAAAGCCGCAACCCTGGACATCTAAAGTCTGATATGAAAAGTGAACCCAGTGATGAGGGACCTTGCTACTTGAGACAAAGAAAGCATCTCAAGTCTGTAGCGGAATGGAGTTTGTGGAAAACGTTTTGTCACAGACAGCTTATCGGGTTCTCCTTGCAGTTATTCGGGGCCATCGGCCACTGGAAATGATCACCTTATCAGTTATTTTCCATTCTGCTGGTTGTGTGTCATCACATGTTACCCACCAACTTCAGGGTCTCTGTTAGGGATGACTGTGTGTGTGCGTGCATGAGTGTGGATACATGCACGCACTTATTATTTGGCTAGTGACACGAGAACACTGTGCAAACCAGCCCATCATGCCGGTAGCTACATTCAGTTTCAGTTCAATTCAAACCTTTACGGCAATCTGAGATAACAGATGCTCCTTTCTTTTCTTGATGTGTGAAAGACCTGTTCACCTTAACTGTTAAAATTACATATACCCCTGCTTTATAGCTTGTATGCAATTAGTTGAATTATCTGCTGCACCATTCATGTTTCCACTGACCTGTGTGTGTGTGTGTGTGTGTCTGTCTGTCCCTGTGTGTGTGGGATTCAGCTGCTGGCCAATTTAACAGCAGTTGTTTTTGGGACACACTCTAGGTGACAAGGGAACGCTATGCAGCATCATTCTGCCATGCTAATTCCTCCCTCAACCTTGTCTGCCCTTGACATCCCAAAATATACAAACTATAAACTCTCTTCCACACAAAGCCAAGCTCACCCCCAAGGGACACAAAGCACATTCTATGATTTCTGGGGCTGTTCTCCCGTGCCCATATTCATTTATAGCTGCTCCTCATTGTGTTCCGCCCGAGAAGAGTCGTGGTGGGGAGTGATGTGAGCGAATGCTGCTTCCATTGGGACAGTCCTTGGTGTGTTTGCCAGCTGAAGATGTGTGCTCTTTGTAGCTGGTTGTGTGCCTGAAAGGATCAGGTGACTGTTAGAGACCACAGCAGTGTCCTTCAAGCGCCTCTGCTGTAGACACTGCTCCTTTTTCTAATCAATTAAAGAGTTAACAATAGGACTCATTGTCCTCTCCAAAACCTTTTTATTGCTGCTGGACCTTTTTCTTTTCTTTTTTTTGGCCTTTTTTCCATTTTCTAAATATGGAGTGCGTCACTATCAGAGCCATCTTTTTGACTCAGAGCCATAGACCCATGGCTAAGATTTAGTAAACAATTACTTCTATATCTCATATTTTTTTCGATCAAGATTTCAGAGTGCTTTACAATGGTATACACACAAATGGAGCCAACAAATGATTCAATAGATAATTCAAAGATGGACAATATGTTAGATAATATGTTAACTAGCTGGACTAACAGTGAACGGCCATTGCTGCTGTGCCCTCATGGGGTACCGATCGAGGCTGTAAAATCCGCTGTGGTGACCTCTGAGAGCTGGAGAACAAGCTAAAGTGGATGACACTAAATCAAACTAGTAGTACACATTATAAAACATCAAGTAGACTGAAAGGCCAAATAAAACAAATAGGCCTTTGTGGCATGTCTCTGCAACAGCCGGGGTTCCCAAGCACGGAGACACAAGATTGTAAGTGAAGGTAAAGCAGCTTGTTTATTGTAAAACAGACTAAATATTAATCTTTTTGTTGGGGTGGAGAGCAATGTGGATCTATGCCCTTGTGGAGCCTGTCCTTCGTTGCAGCATAGCTGTGTTGTAACCTGTCTTGAGCCAATTATGCCTACATAGGCACGACTATAAAACAGTCTCTGAACTCTTATTTTGTCAGAAATGCTAACAGATTCTTAAATCACTAATCCATCAAACAAACAAAAACCCGCTAAGAGGTCCCGGAACATTATGTAATTGTAGGAATTTAACTATATAGTCAGGAGCCTAACCATGCAATGCTTTATAAGTGATTAAACAAACTTCAGATGTTGTTCTGAGTTGCATTTGAAGCCATCAAATATAAGCAAACACTGGAGTAATTTGAAATCCTTTTGTTTAAAGATAAGCAACTGTGTTTTGTACTAATTGCTCTCAAGCAACAGCCGTTTGACTCATGCAGATAAACAGAACATTGCAGGTGTGGTCAAGGCATGATGACACAAGCAGTAATACTTTTTGTCTATGTTATTAGAAGACAGGGCAGGTTCAATTTTAGTGAAGCTTCTCAGATCCAAAAACAATGACCGTCCAAGGTTTGGGCTGAAGGCTCGAAGCTGATATCTACATTTCTTATGATGTCTTACATTCATAATAACACTTTACATTTAGATGTGTTTTCCTTGATGAGTTGACATCAGTTTTGGGAATTTATTTTCCCTTCTTACCATTGTATTATTAAATTAATTTCAAAATTATGATCAATTCTGTCTCTTTTCATAGTTAAAGCGTTTGGTGGGGAAATTAAGGAGCAAAGGAACAGTGTACAAGAAGAAACGGCAGGAGCTAGCAGAGGTGAAAGCAGAGTATGGTGTTCTACAGCGCACAGAGGAGATCCTCAAACAGAGACATGAAGCCATTCAACAGCAACTGGTAAAGCCCTCCCCATTTTCCTATCTCTAATATAAAAAACACTGAGTGTCATCCTCTTGATGGGAACAGCCTGGAGGAATGACTGTTAGTAGAATTGCATGTATTGCTACTCTTAAATTTTCACACTTAGTAGCTACTGAATTACCTCCTGGAGCGTACTGCAGTAGTACGACATTGTGCTGGCCATAATGCCCTGTACTAGGGCACATTAGCAGCACTTGGTAAGACAGAAGTGACAGAGAGAGCAGATTAAACCTAGTGACCGTTTCAGTAAGCCCCCTTGTCCAACTTTCAGGATATCGGCATTCACACGTACATCTGAAGTTTTTATCCATTCTTACTGTGCCCTGCCCTTTAGTCTTCTTACTTTTTGCCCTTCATCCCCACCACCTCCCCACGTTACACTACTTATATCCCATTTCAATTTGTCCCTATTTATGCACATCATGAAGTGGTAGGAGCTTCCTGGAAATGATTTCGCACCTTTGCACTGCCCCAGCTTCTGACTCGCTGATAGCCTTTCTGACGCAGGCCAGACTAAGCTGCTGCTATTTATGATGGCATTATTTGCCCTTCTTGTCTATGCTTCCTATACAGAGGTTTTGTTCTGCAGTGAACGTTTTCCTCTGAGTAATATGATCAGCTGGTGGTATTGCAACCCATTCCCCTGCCAGCAAGCTCCATTGCTTTTTAGTGGAAAGCTTAGATGCCTCCAGCATTCTACAGCTTTTTGTATCAAACAGAAGGAATGATGAAGCAGACATGTTGGAGTGCAGATAAAATGAGTGAGGTGAGGGTAGAATCCAGTAGGTCATTCACCAAAGAGTCAAACTCTACTGTGCTTTCACAGATGTTACCTGTAAACCTCATCTGCTTTCCTGGTATAAGGAGATCAGGTTTGATCAATTCACAACATTCAAAACTGTGTTTGGAGAAAGAGAAAATGTTGTAGAGTGAATGTTTTAATTCTATGTCACAGATTAATTCATTATCCTTGACTACTTAGGGCTTAGTACACCAACTGTGGTGTTGGGAGTTAGTTCAGGACTTGATTCAAAGATAAATTTTTAATTTATTTTATTACTTATTTAATTGATTAATTAGATTGACCGATTATAGATAAACATTTGAAATGGTACAGCAGGGAAGTAATAGAGAGGATCTTGATTTGGGTGACAAAGTAGGCTATAAGCAGGGAATTTGTGTCAAGTCACCAAATCTTTATGCATCTTTTTCAGACAACATTCATATTTAGGATATCACTCTATTTCATAATATTAATTATGAAATAATTATACCACATTAATTCAAATAAATCCAAGTATCATTTTTGTGCATCACTTTTAGAAGACTTGAAATTCTGAAGGTCATATTAGCACAGATTCTATGGCTGTCTCACCAATACCTATTCCTGGAGGAACAGGATACCAAGCTTAATATAATGCAGCTTTCTTTTGCAGGTGTCTTTTTTACAAGGAACTGTTTTGATATCTCCTGTTATTGTAACACTTGTTAATCATGGGTGCTTTCTCATAATTCCCACTGTTCTGTGCGTGAAGCAATCTATGGAAGCTCAGAAAGGGATCTCTGGCTATAGTGACACTCAAGAGGAGTTAGAACGAGTTTCAGCTATCAAGAGCGAACTGGATGATGTGAAGGGCCGCACGCTCGACGGCATGTCTGAAATGGTGAGTATACCACGGCTAACCCTGAAGCAAATTTCACCTGTCCCTGTGATAAAAAACAACATTGTTGGCATATTTCTTTCCTTAAAAGTTTACCCGGTTATTTGTGAAATTCTCAAACTCATCCTTTATGCAGGCATGGTGATTTCATCCAAAATGGTGAATCATTATTCTCATGATCAGTTTAGATAATGTCGATGAAAGAATTTTTCCGCTATAAACACCTGTGCAACACTGATATCTGAAGGAAAGCTGATTTGGTAGACTGTGTATTAAAATTTGAAAGGACATTTTATACAGGTGCACAAAGTCAAGCACTAGAGCTCCACAAAGTCAGTGTCCCCTTTTTATTATGAGAGCAGCTATGGACACTTGATGGCATTGCAGAATAGCTTTGGGACCTCAGCGCTAATTTTGAGAGTTGTTCATTCTTTCAAATGTATATCAGACAAATAAAAATGTAAAAAAAACAGTTCTCTCAAAATCAGGAGAAAATTTTCTTTCTACAAAAGCTATTAAACTGTTATTCAATAATCACCATTAATCACCAGCTGTTCAGAGCAATAAAAATCTAATCAACTGTCCAGCTCAAATATATACTGAGTCAATGGTTTGCTTGAGAAGAGGCTCCACATAACATCCATTATCATTTCAGTTCTTTGGTTCTTTAGCTTGTGTAATTTATGCATTCTAAATACCTCCCCTGCATGCAAAATTGTTTCTGATCAGTGCTATTTATAGAAATACTCAAGATTAGTTTATAATTTGATGCCAGTGCATCTCACAATATAAACCTGAATTGTCAGGCTGCCATCCCATCATGTCAAGCCTCAAATGAAGCCAGTAGCAAACGATTAGGCCCGGTTCCAAGATGTAGGGTTGTTGCTCAGTTCTCTTAAGGCTGGCAGCTTGGACACTTGGCATAAGGCAGAGCACTCATGATGATAGATTCAAACATCCTTGCCTCTGCCTCCAAGTAGCTTTTCCCTGTCCTCATAACCTGCAGATATTCTGAATGATGTAAATTCCTCTTGCTCAGCTTTACAAAGTCTTTAGAGGATATTTGGCAGAGATTTTAAATATCAGTGTCAACTAATGATTTACTCTTGTTATTTATGCATCTAATCACTTCATTTTTAATACAACTTGTAGGCTTGATCTTTTCTCTACAGGTGAAGAAATTAAATTCTATGATAGTGGAGAAGAAATCGGCTTTGGCCCCTATCATCAAAGAGCTGAGGCCTCTGAGACAACATTGTCAGGTGAGTATTGGGCACATTATGAAATAAGTAGTTCTCCCCTTATAAGAATGAAGAACCTTTAGATTTTGAAATAAATCTCACAATCTCAATCCCTTTGGCTGAGTAGAGGAAGGGTCATGTTCTTAGTCAATTATACCCATTTCCCCATAACTGGACAAAGCCCATTCCCAAAATATACCACTCCCAAGTTCTCCCCACAAAGCAATAGTATAAACAGGTGAAATTTAGTTGTCATGGTTGCTTCTGCTTTGAGAAGTGACTGTCTTTAAGTTTGACACAAGGGTTGGAGAAAGCCTGAGAGTTTCCCTAAAGGTCAACAAGTGTAAACCTATTCTGTGTTTCCCTCTGCTATCATAATGGTCCATTCAGAATAATTGACACGTCTATAAATAAAATGGATGATGGGGAAAGCCCCTCACATTGCTTAGTTAAAGCAGAGGATCATATTTTCCTACACGTGTTCCCAGAATTGGTCTGCCATTGCACCAGCTAATGTTAACTAATGAAGAGCTTCATTGTGAATACATAAATAAATTATAGGTAGGTATAAGTCACATTGCTCAAATGACAAATCTGATGTTGCCGTTAACCAGCATTGAGGATATGATGATGCCATGAAATAATTTGAATTATTTTCCATGTCATTTGTATATGTCTATAGGGTAAATGGTATATTTAGCTGTTTGTATTACAGTTGATATTGTCTTAATAACAGGAGCTAACACAGGAATATGAAGAGAAGAAGGCCCAATATGAAAGCTGTTCTGCTGGTCTGGAGAGCAACCGTTCCAAATTAGAACAGGTATAATTTTATGCTATGTCATGGGTTTAGAAATGCATATCATTGTCCAACATTACATAAGATGTTAAATAATCTAAAAATGTTTGTACTCACTATAATTCCATTCATATTATTTCTTGTCCGTTAACCATTTCAAATAACCCGTTTGCATTTTGCCTCAGGGATATTAAGTCAACAACATTTTTCCGCCACTGTTTCTCTTCCAGGAGGTAAAAGCGCTGAGAGAGGAGACCGCACAGGAGGAAAACCGATACCATTATATCAACTGCATGAAGCTGGCAAGGACCAAATTTGAATTTACATTTAATTTTTAGACGCAAATTAATTGGCGAAACATATTCAAAATATACCATGATTCAGCTAATGGCAGCTGTGGATTTCTCACCCTTGCCCTAAACATCTGTGCTGTGGCAATAAATTTGAGTAATCCATCTTTGTTACCGACAGATCATTGAGGTGCAAATGCAGCAGGCCGCAGAGGAGACAAAGGCCTATGTGTCATCTGATCCACAAGAGAGAAAAAAGACCATCAGGTAAACAGGCACCTACCACCTGTTTTCAAGTTTATTATTTTTATTAGGAAGGCAGAGCTCAGGAGGTAGGACAGTCATCTAGTAATCAGAAGATAGGTGGTTTGATCCCTGGCCCCTACAGAAAGTGTGTTGAAGTGTCATTGAACAAGACACTGAAGCCCTAACTGCTGCCATGTGCTATGGCTACTCACTGCTCCTATACAATAGAATGAGTTAAATGCAGTGAACAAATTTTGTTGTTTGTATGTGCAATGAGAGGTTCATTTTTTGAAGCTTAGAAGAAGCGTTATTCATTTACTATCGTATGTATATACAATTGATTTAGATAAAAGTTATTATTATAAAGCTTCTTCTGGTATCCTTTTCATCAACCTAGCATATATCACAATACGCTCTAGCTCATAGCACTGTTGCCTCATATTTATCTAGCACATAGAGACAGAAAACGTTAACTACACTTTTTAGAAATTAATATTAATATGCTTATATATCAGGAATCTATAAAAATCCTTAGTAATATAGATGTTTTTAATTTGAAGTTACATTGGCTTAAATCTATATTGTGTTTTTTTACTAGAGAGCTATATATGAAAAGCATTGCTGAACAGGAATCCCTTGGCAAGGTAAGTAGAGTAGATGTAAATGCAATTTCATAGCTGAAAATTGTACATTACAATAACAAAAGTCATAAAATGCTCTTGAAGTGCATGTCAGCTTAACTGAGCTAGCCTAAGTTAACTTAAATACATCAATCCTGCACAGCAGCTAAATGAAGAACTTTAAAAAAAAACAGCTGATGGCAATTTTGTTCCTCCCCTATATCATTTACTCGTTATCTTTCTCCTCTGGACCACAGAAATTACGGGAGAAGCAGAAAGCGGTGAGGGAGAGCCATGGCCCCAACATGAAGCAGATGAAGATGTGGCGCGACTTGGAACAGCTGATGGAATGCAAGAGGCAGTGCTTCATAAAGGCCCAGAGCCAGGCCTCCATTGGCCAGGTCATCCAGGAGGGAGGAGAGGATCGCCTGGTGCTGTGAGGATCCTGTCTAGACAAGGTTATCTCTTGAGACACTCAAATTCACTACAGAGAATCTTGAGTTATCTCGCTTTGGTTTAGCGTTCAGCAGTGTTGTTTAAACATACATTACAATCTAGTTTACCTTTTAGAAACTGTTTGGATTTTGGTTAAACTATTCCAGAGTCCTATATGTGTATTGTTAATATGCAATGCGAAAGTTGTCAGTGAAATACAAATAAATGTATAAATTGATAAACCAGTACATACTAGTTTTAGCATCAGTTTGAAAAGCCCAATACCAACTGTTCATCGCCACCAGCTTGTAGATAGATAATTCAGAAGTATTGGAGAAACATCAACTCCTTTTTTTCAGTAAAACATGAAAATAAAATTAAAACTCATACAATTGAGCCTTTCCTGTGAATCTTAATCTCATTTGTGGTTTATAATTCTTGTAATCGACTGATTATAATTACTCTAGAGAGCAAGCAGTTTTTATCCATTTGTGCAAATATTAACCATTCATTGTTCTCAGACTACTTTTGCTCTAGTGATTTTATAATGTGATGCTGTCGAGTTTGACTTGGTGGTTTATCTGTCCTGTGAGTAGTGCTCTTCCGGTGATGACACCGTTTGAGGTGCCTAGTGAACTCACTACTGAAAGAAAACATGTATGGGGACGTGCGGCAGGATAAGGGCTTTCACCCTCTGTGGCTCACTAACTTCAAACATGTGCCATGTCCTCCTCACATCTTTAAGAATACACCTTTAATCAAAGTGTCAGAAGATAACAGTGTACAAAGTGGGTGCACTTGGGATGTGGTTGCACTAAGCTATTCCTGGAAACAACGGCCATGACTTTGGACAGAGTATCTTGCCAATTTTGGAATTCTAGGGGACCTCTGTTTTTACTGGCAGCTCAGAGATTATGAATTTGTCATGTTCTGCTTGCTTTCATTTGGTAACACTGTCTGATTTTACTAGAGAACCTAAATGGAAAAAAAACATGTAAGCAGTAATGTAATGTAAGCAGTAGATACTTAATTATTTTCATATTGGATTATTTTCTCATAAAATTGTGATGTATCTAATTTGACTAATTCAGATTAGATGAGCCCTCAAAACCTAACAGTAAGACTATTCCCTGAAATAAATGATACATTTACTGTTTTCTTTAAGTTAAAGAAT
Source organism: Regalecus glesne (assembly GCA_900302585.1). NCBI lineage: Eukaryota > Metazoa > Chordata > Actinopteri > Lampriformes > Regalecidae > Regalecus > Regalecus glesne. Next base: position 34,248 of record OMLC01001039.1, read on the forward strand.
AGGGCTACTTTGCTTGACTTTCTTTAGAGGTTGATGTGAAGTCACTTTTGCCATGTTGAGAGCCAAGAACAATACTTTTTTGATTATATTTTAAGCTCTTTGAGTATCTAAAAAGTACACTCAGAATTTCATGCCTATTTATTTTTTTATTTTCACATATAATCACTCTTCCAATCATGAACACAATGCTCAAAATGCATTACAATACTCATTCAGTATTGAGGGTTTTGGTTGTTTCTGTGTGACTGAATAATATGATTGAGACGGATTGAACTGACTTCCTGTTGTAGCTGTCAATGTGCTCTTACTTTTACTGCAGTTGTTAAAGGATCTGGTCTCAATACCTACTCCCTCTTGCAGTAACGCAATCTTGCTGCTGACAGCCATCATTACAGATCCTTGGCCTAGATGGATCATGTGTGAATTTTGGAAGGTAGCTTGGTGTACAACCGGCTAGTAAGGTGTTATTACAGCAAAGGATTAGCCTCGTGCTACTTGGGCCGTCATTAAGATGTGTCAACAGGTGATGCATGCCAGGCCGGTTATAAATCTGACAGTGCTGTCCCCTAATAAACACTCTGGAGAGTATGGCACTCCCTGCACAAACAGGGACACCTCTGTGCATTTGTCTTAGCCTGAAATGCTATGGTGAGATTGGAAAAAAGGTCATTTAGTTTTCTAGTAGATTGAATTCTTTCATTTCAATCTCAGTATAGCAGAGGCCCTGAAACTGCCAACCTTCTGTTAAAGCTGAGCATAAACAGTTCCTGTTGCTTTGGAATTGAACACAATCGCGTCTCGAGATATTTCAGTTCAGTAGCCGACATCACATGCTTTCATAATCCCAACTTTATGCTTGAAAAATGTGAAAGCTTCAAGCTTCAGATGTGGTGAGTGCCTCCTCAAGTTGGTGGATCTCCCACAAACGGTCTCTTGATGCCTGAGTCTTGGCATTCAAGTATAAATCCCCCCCTCATGCAAAATCATGTTGAGTACACAGCATGCACTTTGTTTCAGACTGACTGAATACCACAACACATCTGTGAATATGTTAGATAAATTCCCAAAGACATTCATTATAGCTATCTAAAATATCCTATGTCATCAAGAATAGTTCAGTTTAATGATGCATCCTTTACTTTATTGTGTATCATAGCCTTTATTTTCCTTATTCGGGGATGCCCTAACTTGCAAAAAAAGCTATTCTTGTTCAGAGGAGTAGGGACATTCACACTTCATCTTTGTTGGTTTGTGGAACTAGCTATGGCATGATAATCTGTAAACTGTGGTTTAAGTTAAAGTAGAAAATGATGCAACTTTGGACAGCAGTGGAATACCTGGCACCAGGCTGTGAGTAGACATCAGGTCCTTGCATTGGGATGATTGCTCAAAATGCAACCTTTCAATTTAAAATGAAATGCTGAAGTACAGTAGATCCATTTTATGTGACACAAAATGTTGAAATACAGTAAAAACTATTTTACAGATCTCCAGCGGTCACACGGTTCCCTGTTTGTCCCTGCCCCTCTAGCCCTCCACTCCTGCTCTCCCACCTACTTTGTCTGCTATCACGTAAGTGTCAAGGAGTCCCGCAAAGGTTGCATTTGTAAAGATGTGAATTATTAAGAGGGTTGAAACCCAATGTTTATCATTGCATCTAGAAAAATGTCTATCTTTTAGTGAGCTGCATTTCAGGCTGTTAGGTTGAGCTGTCAGAGGAAGGACTAATTTGCCAGAGATCAGAGATGGATATTGCACCTTATGTACCATGCGTGTAGAATAAAGTCTTGAAAGGAAGTTATTAGAACACAGTGGCTGCAGTCTGTGACCTGCACCAGTGTTTTTCAAACCATGGGTCGCCACCCACAAGTGAGCCACAGCAGGCTATTAGATGAGTCCGTTTGAACAACTTAGACCAACGGGAAAGTAAGAGGTGGGTAGTGCAATCAGTGCACATACCTCCCCAGGAGTACAAAACGATTGAGCATGGAAGTTCAGATGGCCGTGGTTTATTTAATGATATTCTGCTGACTGTGTGTTTGAAACATTTTCAACGTACAGCTGGACACCAGAGAGCTGTATGTGGTGCAGTAGTTTGAGATGGTTTCATGAATGTTTTGATACTGTTTTTGCCACTAATGATCTCCACTGAGCTGTTTTATCCAACATAAATTCAGTTGGCCAGAGGTCAGAGCTTGTAATTGTCAGAAGTGTTGTAATTCTTGCAGTATTGTAAAAACATGCATATACCTCTCGTATTTCTATATTGTTTGGTATTGTGTAATGTCTGCATAAATGTAAGTATATGATAGGAGCAGCAATGCTCAGGAGGTTGGGTGGTCCTTCTATTAATTGGAAAATCGCTGGTTTCTTCAGAAAGGATGTTGAAAGTGTCATTGAGTAGGATATTGAACTCCAAACTGCTTGGGGCAACAGATCAGTTGGAGTATTTACATGCTGAATGTTTATTTATGTGCACTGCCCCTATAACGGGGGTTATTGTCATCATTATTGTATGTTGTTGAATTGACGCATGCAAAGAAGTTTATCCGGGTCACCGGCATGGACACACACACACACACGCACACACACACACATATATGTTAGCAACGCTGGTTAGCCTCCAATGCTATCTAAAAACTATCGAAATATGCAACATTGACACACAGTCCCTTAGTCAGCGGGCATAGCCAAAACGTACTTAAACTCACACCACATATACACTATGACAGGGAAAGAAAATACAAGATAAAATTAACATTTACACCAATGCGGTTTTAAAAGAGGTCGGTGTCACCCACGAGTGTGCACCTCGGCGAGTTACTTCCTGATTACGTATTGTGGGTTTCGTCCAATGATATTTCTCCACATGCCGGGCAGGGAAGCGGGGCAGCAGCGAGGCGCTTTGATAAAGCCAGACTGTCGGCTACGGCACCGCCACTCGGAGCTGCGCCACGCCAAGGACAGACACCTCTCTCAGGGGGTGAATGCAGTTCTCGACAGGGGCCACTGCTGCTGCATACTCTCTTCTCCCACCATTTTCGGAGAAAAGAGGAAACTGAACGAAAACATAATTGCTATTTCGAGTAAGAGATTAACCTCCTTTAATTAAGCAACCGATAAATTTCACAGGTCTCTGCTTGGATTGGGAGAGGTATAAGGAGACAAGCGAGCGGGAGAGAGAATCCAAAGAGGGGATACGTTTCGGTAAACTACCAGTCATATGGTGCTGATACTACGATAGTGTGGCTTTGTCGATAGCTCATATTGATTGTGAATGTTCGTCTCGTCTCTAGTTGGCAAACTATCCACCTTTTTATAGAAAAAAAGGTTGCTTTTTTTCTACACTCCAAGAGCCGGACAGACAAGAGAACACATTACATTCACTGTAAGAAAAAGGAAAAGCTGCGGGTAGCAGGAGTCGACTGGCCATCATGGAGAACGCTCATACGAAGAGTGTTGAAGAAGTTTACAGTCATTTCTCGGTCAATGAGAGCACTGGACTTGCCTTGGACCAGGTGAAACGACAGAAAGAGAAATGGGGCCTGAACGGTATGCCAATACAAAACTCTGTGGATGACACTGCTGCTGTTGTGATTGATAATGTTTATTTTCTTATAATGTGCTACCTCCTCGGTGTCTCGTCGACTATGTGTACATTGAAGTGGGGTAAATGTCATAAGCTCGTACCCGGCCGGCTGGGTTCGTCATGAAACGGTTTGTCTGACGTCATCACGGATGACCCCATGGGTTGCCTGTTTTTCATTTCATAGCAAGCTAGCTTTCAATTTAGAGAAATTTATTAATTCTTTAAGACGGCAAGACCTTTAATATTTTCTTTAGTTTTCTTAACATTTTTAGAATAGATGAATTGTGGCATCATCATCACCCCCCACACACACACACACGCATTGTGTCTACAGAGTTCCGGGAGACATTTGATGTTGAGCATTTGCTAGCCAGCTCAGTGTCATTGGAGCAGAAGCTTCCTGTTACGAGAATGATTGTAATAACTATAACTTTTATTTGTATAGCACTTTTAAAAACGGTTAGAAAAGTATACAAAACAAGTTAAATTCAACAGCATTTCAAAACTTAAGAAGGTTAAAAGGTGGACACAAAATCTGAGAAGAGATTGGGGGGGGCAGAATTTTGACAGCATGAATAAAATACATCCTATGGAAAAACCTCTCCCTCAGTATAATGTAAGTTTTAAAATTGCCCTATGACATGATCCTTACTTTGTCAGCTTAAAATCTTCATTTAGGTAAGTTATAAAGCAGCAGGGGCCCTTTATGCTTTATATGCAAATAAGGGGTTCTGTTTTACAAACCTTCAATTTTATCAGGTCATTGTGTCTCATTGGTTATTAGTGTGCCAGTTCGACAAAATTGCACGGTAAATGGGAAGGAAAGAACAATGTTGTTAACTTGTATGCAGTTTTCACTATGCAAGTAAGGGCCTCGAAACTCAATTTGAAGCAAATTTATGTTCCTCTTTTGTAACTACTTTGTAACTACTTTCCCATCTAGGTGGGAATAATAATGAATAACTTTCTTTTCAGATTACTTGTATTTTACATAAAAAATGCATCACTTACAGTACTGATTATTTTCTTTTTCCCCTGTTTGTCTGGATTGACCCCTGACAGAGTTACCAGCAGAAGAAGGTAATTATCGTTTCTTTTATTACTATTGTTTTGTAATGACGTGACTATGATGAACTCTTACTCACAAACTTTTAAACTTTCCACAGGGAAGTCTCTATGGGAACTTGTCATTGAACAGTTTGAGGATTTACTTGTTCGAATTCTTCTTCTGGCTGCGTGTATATCTTTTGTAAGTATATCATATTGTTGTTTTTAATTACCCTGCCTTTGAATGCATACCGACTGTTTCATTGTATTTGCAACACTTTAGCTTGGTCATAGTGAATGACTTCGGGGTACTCATTGTGGACTGAGACTGTCACCTTTTTTAATGTTGATGTCAGATTGCCATTTCATCACTGGTCTATCTTTGCTTTTTTGTGTAGCTTAACCCGTAAAACCGTGATTATCACAAAAAAATTAGTGTGTTTTACTGCAGAGACAATCTCTTTTCAACCTTTCACTGGAAGGATTTGTTTGTATATGCAGTGAAATAACAAATGGAACTAATAATAAGGCCGGGTGATGGACGGCGGGGGAAAATGTATGCATCACATTGCAGGCAAAGTGTGAACGTCTTCAGTTTATATAGCTCAGCCGGGGTTACACTCACAGATTAGGACCTCAAATAGCTGAGAGGGCTAGTAACCTATCTGAGGAATGGTGACAACAGCAGTTGCTTGTATTGAGTTGCTATCACCATGTGCCAAGTAAAATGTCTTGATTGTCTTACGCTTCCTATTTAATGACTTCCCTGTGTGCTTGATTATGCTTCTTACTGGTCATTCCCATTCTCCCATAGTGTTTGACACTTGAGTATTCAGTGGTGCACTGAAACGGAGATGACTTGTGTTGTCAGATTATAGTGGCCCATTTGTAGGATAGACAGAGAGGGAGGGACACTTTGGAGGAAAATTGCCCCCAAACCCTTTACATGAAAATACAAGTTTAGCTCCATACATATGTTACTAACCAGATTGATGGCAAGTTGAAAATTATGTACTTTATATACTTACTGTATTTCTCTGAGAAATAAGTCTGCTTATGACCAGAAGGCCCTCAAAACTACCCACCTTATGAGAGAGAGAGAGAGAGAGAGAGAGAGAGAGACTAATTTGAACTCTGCTGTGCCTAGTTAGGTGATCGAGAGGTGTCAGTGGCTGCTGTGGGACAAGGGGGAGCAGGGCACTTCTCCAGACCAAATTTGGACCCTGGGCATTGGTGGGAGGGAACTAGACAGTAGACAAATGTGCAGATCCCACATTGACTGTCACGCTCCCATAGGGAAATGTCTTTTTTAAAGAAGGATCAAAAACATTCACTTAACCCATGATCTGTGTAGAATGAGATTGGGCAAAGCTGAGAACAATGTGGATTTCTGATGGTGGTGGTTTGGCGGAGAGTTCTTTAAAGGCGAATGGAAAATATGTGATCCAAATGTAAAAACCCAAACAATTGGCTGCTTGTTAAAGGTGCATCACACTAAGCTAAATAAAGAAGCATCAATGTCTTTGTGATTCTGCTTGGTGCTGATAAGAGTGCAGTGTTGTTTGGAGATGAGTGATAATTGTGCAGTCACAGTGTTGCCAGGAAGTCTTTGCCCTCCCTTCCTTTTTTCCCCAAAAGTTTTTGTGATGTTGAAGTCGGAAATCTAAAATGATGAAATAAGGGTTATCCCCCCCCACTGGATTAAACATGTCAGCTAACGTCAAAATATGCCTTTTAAAATATTTATACAGTGATGATTACAGATTGGATAAAATATGAAAATTTTTGGCTGAAGCATTAAACTTCTGCCATGAATTTCTAAAATTAGATTGGGTTTAGGTTCTTTTTAAATGTCCCTGATGTCTTTCAACAACAATTGTATTCTTCTAGTGGCCAATTTGATAAATCAGACATGGTTGAGAATATATACATGTGACTTAGAAAGATGGCTCCACAGCCATCTTGACAGAGCTTAGAACTAACATGCCAGTGTCTGAAAACTCAGATAATTCATCTTCAAGACAATTTAAAGCCAGATGTTTGGATTGGGACAGACCACTTGAAGTTTTAGATGTTGCACAAGGACCAAAAGTCATGCTTGTTATTTCAGTTATGCCATTTAAAATGTTCCTTGGCGTCAACTACAGCTAGCTACTGATGTTGAGCATTGTGTATTTCATTATGCAACTCATGGTTCTGATGTGCAGTAATACTTGATGCGTCAAGTTAGCAACAAGAAACAAAATCAATGCCGGATGATATTGTGCAATACTTTTACGAGAATTCCACAGCATGGCAAGATCTTGTGCAATGCTGATGGGTAAAAGTAGCTTTATGTCTCGGGTCATAAGGAGAAGTTGAACAGTGCATATCTGAATTCAAGGGGTATAAGGGTTATCTGGATGATGGAAATATTTTGAGGTTTTCCAGTTACTTAAAGTGCCAATCATCAAGCCTGTATTCACTCACATTTAGACTTGCCAACGTGGTCCGATCTGTTTTTAAAAATGAAGTAATATGTGTAAGCTATAAGAAGAGAGGGCCTCAGTTATTGTTTGCATTGAAAGTTATTCATTTTAACACTCCATGTCTTTTCCAGTAATTAATTTTAAGTAGTAATTTCACATCACTGAAAAGAATAAATCTAACATTCAGTGTCTATGTAAAGGAAGGCTGATAAGTAAAGTGAGAAGAGTGGCTTGGCCTATCATAAATTTGAAATATCCGTCCATCCATCATTAATGCTTATCCAAAGTTGAGTTGCAGAGTCATGCTGGGGCCTATCCCAGCGTTCATTGGGTGAAAGGTGGGGAAACAACCTTGACAGGTTGCCATTCCATCTCAGGGCTTGAGCAGTTAAAGGTTCAGTGTCTTGCTTTCCACAGAGGCCAGGGATCAAACCACCAACCTTTGATTACTAGATGACCACCTTACTTCCTGAGCTACGCCAGACCAGATCAGAAATATGAAAGGACTTAATTTAATGTCCTGAAATCTAGATTTATAATCATGTTCAAAATAAAAATAATTAGGATTGCCCACCATCCCTTTCTTGATCATGCAGCTCTATGGAAAATGCATGGACTTGACCATAAAAAGTAGTTTCTGGCTCAGACGTTTGAGCCTCTGGTTGTCCAGAAATTGCCAAATTTGGGCACTATTACAAGGAAGAGACATGAGAGTTGGAAATCTGACCGATTCATCTTAATGGTTTTGTGTAAGTGAATTTGAAATGTTTTTTTCCCCCTCTTAATCACGGATATGATATATGGCAGTTTCTCTTTCTGGTGTTGAGGTTCCTGGTTGAATCCCTTAAAAGTACCTAACAGGCTGAGGAACATACTTTTTATTCACTACATTAATATCTTTAATATATTGTTGATATGTTTGACTTTTTTTCAGGTCCTGGCCTGGTTTGAAGAGGGAGAGGAAACTATTACAGCGTTTGTGGAGCCTTTTGTGATCCTACTCATTCTCATAGCCAATGCTATCGTAGGTGTGTGGCAGGTGAGAAATCTCAAGATCTAACATTGTTTTTCCTTGAGCCATGGATCATGTTTAGATTTTTACTGTGGGTCAGATATCAATCAACATAAGACTAAATACAAGATAAAAATATAGACTAAAGAGTTTGTCTTGTCACTTGTCCTAGTTCGGAGAAGCCTGTTGGACAAAAAACAGCTATTGATTTTCTTTTATCTTTTTAGATGATCATAATTCATTATGCGTCCATGTATTAATACTGTTTCATTGAAAACCTTGATAAAGATGGGACAAAGGGAATCGTATGGCAGGGACAGATGGTGCGTCGAGGTGTCCTTGAGCAAGATACTGAACCCCTAACAGCTCCCTGGGCGCCACATGGTGGCTGCCCACTGCTCCTATACAATAGGATGGGTCAAATGCAGAGAATAAAAAATTTCCCCTTCTGGGACTGATAAGGAAATTATTTTTATTATTCAGCAGGACTATGTTCTTTGCAGTTGTAGTCACAGGTCCATCTCTGAGTACATCCCTGGATAAATTCTCAAGACACTATGACGAATGAATGTAAATATTTTTCTATAGAACTTTTCTAGTCTGATGACCACTCAAATGAATGATGTTACGCTGGAGTGACTTAGTTGACTAGCTTGTGGTTATTGTAAGTATGTAAAAATCATACCAAATCGCACACAGTAGAATGAGTATATCCTTACCCTGAAAAACTCATCACTTTACTGAACATGGAATTGTGCCTGTTGTTGATATGATTTGTTCATGAGCTTTTGGATGCATGTCTGTAATAGACTTAAGTACTGAACATTCCTGTTAACTGAAAGCCACAGCACAGTCATGTGTGTACATGTTGATCATCTGTGTTAATGTATTCAACGTGTGTCGACATCACATACTGGTCTCCAAGTAAAACTTCCCACGTATAATGTGGAGGGCTTTCTTTTGCCTAGGTACTGAAATGCTAATCATCAAAAGGGACTGATATTAGCTGATGTATAATTTAATTAGTACACCTCCAAACAACTCTGCAGTGTTGGCCTCAATTTTATCATTTCTTTCCCCCTCTACCAGGAACGTAATGCTGAGGATGCCATTGAGGCGCTTAAGGAGTATGAGCCTGAGATGGGTAAAGTCTACCGCCAGGATAGGAAAACTGTCCAGAGGATCAAGGCCAAAGAAATTGTCCCCGGGGACATTGTGGAGATTGCTGGTATGTTCATCCTCTTCTGTCCTGTGCTTTGTTCAGTGGACTGGCCTGTGTCTTTCATACTGTGCTTTTAAAAAAAATTATTTTCTAAGGTGGTAAAAAATCCCCCCCCTGTTCTCTTCAGCTCTTATTTGTTTTCTTTTTCTCCAGAGAAATGGGAATATAATACCTTGCCAGGACACTGGCTCTGACCCCTAGCCTTTTTAATTATAAATGGCTGCTTGGGGTGTTGTTACAGAAATTTAATCTTATTCTATTGTTGAACCCAGAATTTGTTCTTATTTAATGTTTTTAATGTAAAATGTTGAGGTTCTTTGTTCTTAAAAGCCTCTCGGGGCCAACCAAAAAGCAGGAAGCTTGGTTGTAACAGACAAAAAAGCAGCAATTTGAGGCTTTTGCTGATGTCAATATTTTTATGTAAATATCTCTGCATAGCCAGTTAGGACCCTTTCATGGCCTAATTTGGTGCTCCAGGGGAATGCATGAATATATACTGATATGTGGATCTGCCCCAGGTAAAGGCTATTTTCAACATGACTTGAATCCAGGTATGGTCATGGATTACATTTAGCACAAATTCTTTTTCACCCCCCTCCCCAAGTAGCACTGCAGAGGTGACTCACCCAACAGGAGTGGTGTATTTTGAGATATTCTTATTAACCCATTGTCTCAAAGGACTGGGCACAAGTGGTGCTGAGACCCAGTTGCTCTGTGTGCACGCATGCATACATGTGTGCATGCACGCACATATGCGTGCATGTAAATAACTTTTCTGGGACTGCACACAGGCTTTATGAAGCTCTATTAAAGTTTGTGGCCTTGCTGCTTGCTTCTGTCATCTTGTATCTCACTCACTGAATTCCTAAGCCTCAAGATCTGATGCTGTGCTTTTGAAAGAGCTGTTCAGTCTGGCAGGACATACATACATGGCTACACATGGCATTGGACAAGAGAGAATTGCATTATGGTATGGAGTCCTTGAAGTGCTGGCGTTATCATGATACTGGGTTTAACCTTAAGCCACCAAGGTGATGCAGTGTTTTCTGTGCATGGTGGTAGGTTCTTATTTTTAGCCATCATAGGGTGGTTTAGATTATGGAATACCTTATTAATAGTAGGCAGTGACAATAGTGAAGATGACAGGTGTCTGGTGAGTCCCCGCTCCCCTCCCACTTAGGGAATGATTGTTCCCGTGGATGACGTGGGACAGGACTCCAAAGTCACCTTGACAAGGACAAATATACCACTGAGTGCATCGGGAGAAACTTTCTCCCTATTCCCTGAGCATTTTGTAGAATTCGCCTATCTCTTTGGAATGCTCATCATGACATTTTGGTGATGGGCAGTGGTTGGAGCTAAAAAGATTAGTGGACTGAAAAAAGGGACACGCTTCAAAGAGAAACAAATTAGACAGATGCTCTTGGTGTGATGTCACTTCCCTCCTGCAAACCATGAGGCCTGGTTACTTATACAGTCATAGTGAAGGTCGCTGGAGATTTTGCTGTCAGCAGCTTGAACCCCACTCCAAAGTGCAACCCAGCCGTCAACAAACCAGATACTTTATTCCTGTGGTCAGCAGAGGACCCCCCCCCTAGCTTAGCTTGCTCACTAATGCCTTCAAAGGTCTTTCATTTTGGCATATTGGTCAGTTTTTTTACAAATAGTAATAATAATAGTATTTCTCAAGGTCAAAAAAATGACCCACCTTGCCATGGAGGAGAGAAGCATGATGATGCAGATGCTAGCCAGCTTGGTGCAGATCTCAGGCAGAGGACATAAGAACATGCCCCTTTCAGCTGCCTCAGACCTGAGAAGAATACCCAAGTAGCTGATCTCTGTTGCTGCCTCCTGTTTCTTGATTTCCACCAGTCCTTAGAATATTAGACAACACTACCCAAAGAAGCTGACTCACACCAATGCATTTAGCAGTTAAATACTGGGTTGTTTTATTTATATGATGTATTTACAAATCAAACCTCAAGATTTATCATTTGTGAATCAGTCTGTGTTGTTTAATTTCTCCTTGTCCAAACCTGAGCTGTCTCAACCTGTTTTTTGAGGGAGTAGAGGGATGCAGGGCTGCTGTCCTTGCTTTTTGTACTGTTTTCCCAGAGCCAGATTTGAAACCCTTGTTTAATAGTATGGCTTTTTAAAAAGAGCTGCTCCAGATGGTTTCTTCACAGTGGTCTAGCTCAGACTAATTGTACTGCAGAAAAACAAAAGCTCCAAAGACTATTCCCCTCACTGGCTTTATTGTCCTTGACTGGCATAGAATCTCGTGTCATCCGATGGATAATTTTCAGTGCTATAAATAACCATTCACTAATTTCAAACTTGACACCTGGGGTGATGTTACGTTAACATTGCACCAGATCTAATCAGGATATGGAGGTGCTTCCAGGCAAATTGGTAGGTCTTGGCTGTGGCTGAAATCAACTCTTCTCATTTGGATTCATTTCTGTTTTTAAAAGCACATCCAGCTAAATAATGAAGTTAGCTATTAGAAGTTGAATTTCCATTAGCTGTTGCAGGCTCCAGATTAAAAATAGATTTCCTGGCATGGTCATGCAAGCATACATGAACCTACACACACTACACTGTATGATGCTAATTTAGAATATTGTGAAGAGGGTTTGTTGTAGACCCTCTTGTAGAGCAGAAGAGCGGAGTTGTTTTTGTTTTTTTTCCCCCCATACTGTATGTGAAGTTGTGGAGTCTGGTACTGATAGGGGCTGATGTGGGAGGTGGTCTCATCTGCTCCTATTGTGTGGAAAGTTGGATGACCATATAGGGAAGTGCTTCATGGATAACACTTCTACCCAACCAAGCCCAACGAGCAGAGACCCTACCCATCACCACCCACACCCTCCGCAGCCAAGGATTCCAGACACCATGGATGGCATGTGGCATTTTGTGTGTCCTGGCAAGTGTCTGTTGTCGCTCGGGACTGTCTTTTGGTAAAGGTCCTATCCAACAGGTGCCCACTGGCTTTGGTCAGAAGGGCCAAAATTATTTAATTTCACTGAGCAAGCAAAGAAGGACTTGGAACCACACAAAAAGGAGTGCCATCCCGAGAGTTTTTGAGAGCTGAGCTCTATTTGTTTTATCAATATTACTGACAGGAGATGCAATAGATAAGATGTTGTTGCTATAGTTAGATGAAGATAAGGATAATTGATAACAATATACTGTCAATTTGTGTAGCTTCTACTGTAAGCTTAGGTATTCCACAAGTTTTTATATGTTATTTTAAACCTGAGATTGTAACAGGTTTCTTTTACAGGTCATGAAATTGTGATACAAGAGTTGAGGACGATAGGGATTTTCCTACTCTAAGCCAACATATTTAAACATCTTATGTCCAAAATCATTTCCTTCCGATAAAGCTTTGGTGTTTGCACAGATTTATTATTAGCAAGTAACATATAATTTCCTGCCTCAAAACCACTTGGTTGTAATTTGATAAATAATAGCCTGAGCTGTAATTGGATAGATTGTTAGATTGTTTAGTCTTTTTATTAGCCTCATGACTAAGGCTGGTGGAATTTTTCTCTACATTTGTCCCATCCTATTATATTGGAGTAGTGAGCACAGCAGCCGCACCACCCAGGGGGCAGTTAGGAGTTCATGTCTTACTCAAGGACCTCTTCGACACACTTTTTGCAGGGAGCATGGATCAAACAAGCTATCTACGATTACTAGATGACCTGCTCTGCCTCCTGAGTTATGCCATCCCTGATGACGCATCCAATAAAATGTTAATATTCTAAATTTAAGTTGGTTATTTCTGATCTTAATATTGGTTTTTGTTGACCAATAGTCTCTTTAAGGCCCTTTGATAATGAGAGCTTCCCATGACACAACAGTACAGTGATTACTTTTGTTGCTATGACAACAGTAGGATGCTATGTAGAGGCCAAAGCTTAAGATGAATGACTGATGTGCTGCAATCCCTGGGGAAAGTAGGGAACTGGAATGAACATAACTGAGGTCAAAGATAACTTTTGGTAACACAGCTCTGTAAGAGGGAGGTCCATTTTACGTGTAATGATTTGTCCCCATGGTGTAGAGATGGACATGGACTTAGATGGAGCTTGAGGGATTAAGGCCAGATGTCCTTCCTGACACTCTGCGGTGTGTTCGAATCTGCAGCCTCTGGCTCGTCGGTTCCTCAGCCACGTGCTCTACTACTAAGCAGGATTAATTACCAGCCAAGTGTGTTTATGATTTTATTCATTTTTGTCTCCTCTACTCATCACTTCAGATGGTTTTGCTCAAACACCAGTTAGCTTAAAGACCCTGTTCTAACAAACCTGTTGGCTACCAATGCAAATGATAGTTTGTTGATTTTTGGGATGGAACAGTTCCTATGGCTTTTAGATGGGCATTTTCTAAAACATTTATTTATTGAGAACTAAAAGCTGCAGAATAAGGGGACTGGTAAGGTGCTGGGTATCACCTGTTGACTATGCATCTGATATACCCCTCACTCGCCTTCCACATGGCTGGAGCTGATCCTTTTGTTTCAGCTGTCATCTGCACATGCGGCCCCCTGACTGGCCATGAGAAAGCTTAGACTACGAAACTATACACCCCTCTGTAATACACAGCTGGGGCATGTGCCAATTAAAGCTGGCAGCTTTGGTGCCGTGAAGACTTTGTTTTCTGTTTTTATAAAGGGCACCTCCAGGACTCATATTTCTGTGTGACGTATTAATCCAAGTCTGGTCTTCTTGTTTAATTGTTGGAAAAGGCTACCGTATTGGCAAAAATAGGAATGGAAGAGTGATCATGTTTGAGGACAGAGATTGCTGGGATGTTGA
>OMLC01001040.1:1867-15628 GCA_900302585.1 Regalecus glesne
GCAATAATAAAATGGATTTGAAGTTTTTTTAATATGTTGAAAGGATGATTTGAAATATCACGTCATCTAAAATATATTTTAACAAACTAAGTGTGGCTGTGCAGTCATTTCTCAAAAGTGTATACAACCTCAACCACAATCTTTCTACTACAAGGGTAGGGAGGAGGATATACTAGTGTCAAATCTTGAATTGCTAGGCTAGTTGACACTAGTGATTGCTTTTTGAATAACAATCCAATTTTCATTTCAAAACTGATTCATCCAAAAATACAGAGATTCAGTTTAAATCAAAATGGCTAAGTATAACATATTCAAAAAATAAAAATGACAGCTACCGGAATGAAGTACCTATGAAAATGCTCCTTCAACGGATCCAGCAACCTGTCACTGAAGGAACTCTCCAGTGCATCAGTGTAGTCCTGCATGGGGTGAGAAGCATTGTCCACTATGGATGACAGCATATCTCTCATCCTCCTTTGCCCCACTACTACATTATTGGCAGTTTATCAAGTCTCTTTCTCTCTGCAGCTGAGATGCTGCTGCCCAAGAAGACCACTCCATACAATATGGCTGGTGTCACCACCATGTTATGAGATGTCTTGAGGGGTTTCCCCTTTACTCCAAAACACCCCAGTCCCTCCAGCAGATACAGTCTGCTTTGGCCCTTCTTATAGAGTGCAATTAAATTGTCAGTCCAGTCCATTTCATTGTTCAGGTGAACACCCAGATACTTGTAGGATCTCAGCATCTCAATGTCCACCCCCTGGATATTCGCCGGTGTTAGAGGAGAGTGTGTGCCCTTACAAAAATCCACCACTATTTCTTTGGTATTGCCTGCATTGATCTGGAGGCAGTTCCACTGGTGTCAGTCCACAAAGTCCTGAATAAGCTCTCTCTATTTCCTATCATCCCCCATCTACGACAAGGTTGTTGATTGCAGAGTTATCGGAGAACTTCTGTGCCAGGTGGATGAGTTATGACAGAAATCTGCAGTGTGAAGGGTGAAGAGGAACATAGCCTGGAACTTTTGTTGTGGACCCCCTACACTACAAACAACCATGTCAGATACACAATCTGGTGTCCTCACATACTGTGGGTGAGGTAATCTAAAATCCCGGTTGTGAGTTGATGGTCCAGCTTGCCCCCAGTAGCACAGGTTGTATGTTGTTGAAGGCACTGGAGAAAACAAAGAACATGATCCTCACAGTGATCCCAGGACTCTCCAGGTGAGAAAGAACCCGGTGTTTGAGGAAAATGACAGCATCATCCACTCCAATGCCAGGTTGATAGGCGAACTGGAGTGGGTCCAATCCTGGGCTCACCAGGGGGCGGAGATGGCAGCTGCGTCAGGGTCTTCATCAGGTGCAGTGTTTGTACCACTGGCCTGTAGTTGTTGAGATCCTTGGAGTGTGGAGTCTTGGGCACTGGTACCATGCAGGATGTTTTCTAGAACAGTGACACTCTCCCCAACTTCAGGCTCAGGTTGAACATGTATTCCAAAGGCCTGCAAAGCTGGTCTGTGCAGGATTTCAGATGCCTGGAGCTGATGCCATCTGGACCCGCAGCCATCCCTGGCTTTATCCTCCTGAGCTGGTTCCTCACCTGGAGTGTTTTGAGGGACAGGTGGAGAAAGGTTGTGAGCTGGAGAGTATGGATGGAGGTGGAACGATAAGGATGATGAGATGAGCAGAGGTGATGAGTGTGGGCTTGATGTTGCAGAAAGGGAGTTGGGGGTGGGGTGGTGTACTGGACATGCAGATGAGGACGGGTCACAGCAGTGAGGACTGGGAGGAGCTGATGTCCGGTTAAATCTATTTTAGAATAGTTTCAGATTTTTCATCCACTTATGATCCCGACAGCCTGGATTTGATTTTTTTGTTGCCAGAAATGGATTTCAGGCCTTTCCAAACTTCTCTGATGTTGCTCTGCTGCAATTGTCCCTCCACCATCCTCCTGTAGCCATTCTTGCCCTCTCTGATCTTTCTCCACAGCTCCCTCTTCACAGCCCTCAGGTCATCCTTATTTCCTGAGGCCCTCTTCTTCAGCTTAAGGAGAACATTTATATCAGGATTAATCCTAGTTGGGTTGTTTCAAAAAACAATACACCATGCAGCCCTACTGGGTAAACTGTTTTCCACACAAAAATTAGTACAGTCCGTAATGCAGTGAGACTGTGTAGGTCTTCCCCGTGGCAGCCATATAGTCCCTCCCATACAATTGTCTGAAAGCAGTCCTTCAGAGCCTCATCTGTCTTATTTGACCATATTAGCACTCTGTGGGATACAGCTGGTTGGTCGGCAGACCATCTTTTAAGTATGTGAGAGACAGCTGGATGCCTGTATATGAGAGGCTTGTACACAGATGAGAGATGAACTGGTTTACGGTTAGATCTTCCCGGGGGGGGGATTATGAGTTATATGCCTCCTTGCCATTGACATAAAATATGTCAGCATCTTATCGTCTCTATTGCAGCATGTTGCATACTGATTGAGAGAAAGCAGAATGGAGGATGGAGAGACATGATTAAAGTCCCCAGAGACAAGATATAAGGCCTGTGGGTATTGCGCTTGTAGCCTGCTTGCAATAGAGATGAGCAGATCACCAGCCATCTCCACATACATGGAAGGAGGTATGTAAATACGCTGCTATCGTGATAACATGAAAGAATTCCCATGGCAGGTAATAAGGTCCAATGCCAATGGCTAACAGCTCAATCCTCATGCTGCATAGTTGCTCTTTAATAGAGATGTCCCCATATCATATAACACTTTTCTAGGCTAGAAACAACTCAAATACTCCTCAATGAATGTGTCATGTTCACCAAGCTACACAGTGGGATACGAACCCGCAATGCCTGATTCCCAGGCATTCATTCTACAAACTGAGCCTTTCATGTGTTGATGTCAGCATCAGATGTTAATGGCCATGATTTTATTTACCTATTTCTTTTTCCATGTTTTTGGCAAAGCAATGGAATCCGAATAATTTATTTGGATGTGAAATTTGAATCACTCTTCGGTAGCTTATAATTGCTACCATGTTATTATTATGATTTAAATTATAGCATTTTACCAAAATCTACTCAATATGTGTTTAAAAGTTGCATTTTAGATGTTTTTGAGACAAAGATGTCAAATATCTGGTAGTTGAGTGATTCAATGCATTTACCCCCGGAGAGCTCTGTGTAAGAAAACAGTATGATTTTTGTTTTACTGTGTTGCCTGCCCCCCCCCACTACAAACTGGTTTGGAAACCACTCACCTACTTTAGAATTTATTTTTTTATGAGCTCTCTCTTTAATCTAATGGTCTATGCAAATTACACCTTTCATTTGAGCCACAACAACTTTCAAAGCTAAAATTGCATATTGTAAATGGTAAATGGACTTTCTCTGTATAGACTTTAGCCCAAAATTGCCAGTTTCACCTCAATTAGAATGAATGCAAATATCATCAATAGCTAAAAGCCTTCTTGCATTTGTTTGATATTAACCAATTATCCGTGCATTTACTATCAAAGTTGGCTTACATTACATGCCTGTCATTCTGTAGTGACAAACAAAATTTCAAATCTGACCCAGTAATGTAACTATATTCTCAGTTCCTTTTTATTGCCCCTATGGAGAGAGGGCCCTACCCATATGCTTATATTGGGTGAGATGGATGACTGATTGTGATTTGGGTTGAATGGGACACAATTGCTGATCCCAAACTTTAAGGGAGTGCCATAGGCAGGTACTAAATGGCTGAAGTGCGCTTGGTGCTGGACAACAACCATGAGTTATTAAACCAACAAGGGCGATTTTTTTCGCTTAGGTCTTTAGTCAAACTATTGTTTGGTTTAGGTTTTATGTCTTTGTGAAGAACATTCTAGGTTTGAATATCCAGTAAGCTTTCTATATATATTTAAGTTGACACACACACACAACTTGGGGAATAATCATAACATGTAAAATGCACCTATCTCATTATATCAGTTGTTATTACACTACATGAAACAAAACAGTGAAACAAAACCACTTGTTGATTTCCTCCTCTGTGTGCATAGATAAAAGTGCATTTGTCAGAGAATCAAACTAATTGCCAGTCAGTTTCTTTGAAACATGTTCTTCTTTTACAACAACAATCAAATGTACAACAGAAAAATGTACACCCAGTGATTAAGTTATGTATAGTAATGTCAAATAGATCTCTTGTGATTGCCTTGCTCAGTCTATGTAAGAGCAGCATATGTAAGAACATCATAACCCTTTGCGTGCTTTAATCAAAGACTGTTGCTTCGTTTACCTACCATAGCGCTTTGGTGGAAGATTACCATAAATTTCACTATGGCCTCAGCCAGAAAACGGCCAGAGCTATTTATCTGGGAATTTGACTTTGGCCACTGTCTATATTTCATGGTATTGACCTTTTAAAAAAAATTAACAATTAAAAGTTAAAATCAAAGCATTTACATGTTAGGTGCTTTTATGACGGGTGCTCATGTTTGTTTTTAAAAATTATATTATTATTCTTTGAAGCCAACTTTTCACCAATAGTCTGATTTTAGAGTGCATCACCCATGGCTGTGCCGCATGATTACATGTTGCATAACTTTATGTAAGAGGAAAGGAGTGAGACAGCCAAATGTGAGCACATAGAGCATATTAATGCTCTATATGACATGGTGTCACACAAGTGATGTGCGTTGAGTTCATGGCAGGTGAGGCACCGACTCTTGCACAGTCAGACTTACAAATATATGAGCCCTTTGTCATGCTTTATTTAGTAGGAGAGTCAGGGGCTCCAGTAGCTCAGAGGTTGGCATGTTTGCTGGCAGAGAGAGAAATCGATGTGTAGCAAAGGACTTGGATTGAATTTGAACCCAAGTCACTATGGCAAGGACTCAGCCTGTACCTCACCAGGCAAGCCACTGTGGTGCCTTGTTGTCTGGGGCACCATGGTGGTTCCCTACTTTTAATAGATGTTTTGGTGAGGGAAAAACGCAAGATGTAACATAAGTCACGGCACTGGTGTTGCATGCATTCATTCCCTTTGGGTGTTTTGTGTGCCATCGAAAGGACGTCTCCTATTCCTGTTCTTCAGATATTTGTATGTATATTTGTTATTTGAGGTCATATAATTGTCCATCTTATGTTCAGAGGAGCCATTATCCTTCTTCACAGACAGACTAATATAATGTATGCTGTTAAATGCCTATACAATAGGATAGATTAAAATGTAGATAGTTCCAAATTTCCTCTCGTGGGAGTAATAAGGGAACAATTATTTGCTATCATCATAATGCTGTGATTACAAATATACCCCAATTCTCCGTGAATAGTACTCATTACCACTAAATGTGCAGTCAATGACCAAACTTGCATATGAAACCAGCCTTTTTTGTTTGGCATACAACTGTGTTGCTTATAAGGGTGGGGATGCTTGCAGTCCGCTCAGACTGAGGATGTCACCTTTTTGAGTGACAAAATGTTTCTGATTAAACATCTGATCCAGTTGAACTGATTCACCTTTTTTTGTGACCCATGGTACTCTCTGTCCTCTTCAGCTGCTATGACAATGAAGACAGAAAACAGAGTGAAGAAGATGCTCAGCTCCAGAAACCTAATCTTCTCACACAAGACAGCGGTCTCTCTCACGTCTGACTCCAACACCACAGAGAGTCCCGATGCTAAGCCAGATGTCAGTGAGCAATGTCCTATCTTTTTTTTAAAAAGCTTCACCTTCTTAAATACTGGAAAGGCTTCAGAACCAAAACCATCGGAGAATACAAGGCCTTTCACAAAGAATCTAGCATATGTTTCTGTCATTGCTCTTCAAGTAACCATCTTACTAAAGATTGTAAGATCACAATTAAGTACGAAGAGTGCAATAGTGATAGACACATAGCAGCCTCCCACCTGGAACCAGGCCTGGAATACCCAGAACTCTGAGTCAGAGAATGCCCGGGGAGGAGAAGGGTGAGCCTTGTCCTACTGTCAAATCCAAGTTAACTAAGCTCATTACAGGAAACAACAGCCCAGGCTCCTGCTCAAAAATATGCCTCATCATAGTGCATCCAATAGACAACTGGCAGGCAAGTGACCAAGTCAACTCTCAAGCGAGATAAACATCAAAGATGCTTTGCCCCGAACAGAAACTACAGGGGCTTTGGAAGATGTTGCAAGTTCCTCTTCATGGTGGTGGTCCTCAGTGGCAGGGTGGTCTTAGCATTTATTATTATTTAAAGCCAGGAAGGGTCCCAGACAGAGCTCCAGCCAAGTGGAGGGAGGGGAGGAGCCGAAGCGTAGACCGGTAGTGATTCCGTATGTGGCGGGAGGGTCGGAACAGTTGAGACACGTGTTTTCAAAACATTGCGTCTCAGTTGCTTTCAAACCCCTGAACACACTGTGGCATAAGTTGGTCCACCTCAAGGATCGGGTCCCCCGGCAAAAACAGAGTAACGTAGTGTACGCTGTTAAATGCCAGGAGGACTGCAGTGACTTGTATATCGGGGAGACCAAACGGACGCTGGCAAAAAGGATGGCGCAGCATAGGAGAGCCAACACGTCGGATCAGGACTCTGCGGTCTACACCCACCTACAGGCGAGTGGCCACTCATTCAAGGATGATGATGTTCACATCCTTGATAGGGAGGAACGCTGGTTTGAGAGGGGGGTGAAGGAGGCCATCTACGTGAAGAGGGAGCGACCCTCGTTGAATAGGGGGGGTGGCCTGAGAGTACATCTGTCGGCGTCATACAAGGCCGTGATTTTAAATATCCCCCAATCCTTTGTGAATGGTGCTCATTGCCACTGAATGTGCAGTTGATCACCTAACTTGCATGTGAAACCAGCCTATTGTTGTGTGGCATCAATGTACTGTTTATAAGGAGGGGGATGTTTGTTTTCAGCTCAGACTGAAGAAGTCACCTGGTGAGTGACGAAACGTTTCTGAATAAAGTTCTGATCCAGTTGAACTGATTCACCTCTTTTCGTGATCTCCATACCTGGATTATTGAGCATGCATCAAGACACTCCCATGGATAAACTTCCTCTCAAAGAGTTCAATTGCATCCCTGATGTCAGGTCCCCGATGTGGCAGAAGTGGCAAAGCATTGCACTCACCTCAACCCCATTGCTAAATATATCCCTTCACTTTACTCAGAATCTCAGATCCAACTTCTCTTTGGGCATGATGTAAAGTAAAGTTCACAAGGTTCACAAGGTTTGAGACCATCACAATGACCTATTAATGAACCATGTGACCAATGCTTGGATCTCATCCGGGTCATTGATAGTGAAGCTTGGGTAGGCACATTTCGCAAATTAGAACATGCAAGTGTTTTTTCACACTCAAAGTCTTGAGAACAGGCGCAAGTCTCACTTCAGGCCCTGTACAAACCATCTCACTGTAAAAGAGAAGCTCAGTTTGTATGGTCAAAGGTTTCACAGTCCCTACAACCTATAACCCTTACAGCTCAGTTGTGTTTTAGCCCCACATGGCAAAAATGACTCCATGGAAAGTACCACATTACAACGCAAAGACGATCATGACAAGGTTGCTCCATCTTTTGAGGACAAGCAGCTCATTGAGCTAATAGATAAGGATTTGTTCACCGGCAAAAGAAACAGCTGGGTAGCAGCACTTCCCTCGGCATGCGAAGACCACATCTGTCCAACAACAGAGAATGCAGTTGCAATCAAAATGATTCCATCCCCACTTCAAATCAGGTTTAGTAGTAAAATATACAAACGTGCAGCTATTTAAAAAAAAGACAAATCAAACAAGAACGTTTTAAATAGCTCAACACAACTGATGTTACAGAAATGCTAAGATGAAGCGACATTAAGTCTATTTATTTCAAGCTCAATAATCCAGGTAGTCAACACATAGTCGAAATAGTCGCATCAAGGGTGTCAGAAAATAGGTTTGAAACAAAACAGCAGTACGTTGTAACATTCATCTGAATATCCTCCTTGGGTCTCAGTAGAGTATGTGACCTACCTAGCTCCCTTTTCAAGGAACAGAAATCTATATTAGGGTGCTCACAAAGATTGGGGTAAACCAATGCCATATGAATGAAAAGAAAAACCCATTTTCAAGATCAATAATCCAGGTATTTATTGAGCTTGAAAATATGTTTTAAAGTTGGATACCCATTCAGATTTTCTGCGGTGGATCCGAACCCGCTGCCTATGGCTTGTCAGCTCCCAAGGTCCACTGAGCAACTGCAGCTCTTAATACTACATCTGAGGATGCAGACCTCAGAATATTTCCTCCATTCAGAAAACATTGAAGCCAAATTTGGATGACTTGACTTCTCTCAACATATCCTACTCTATTCTTAAATTGTTCAACTCAGAATTAAACATTTCTACTTTCTCCTCTGATCTTTCTGGCTTCTCCAAAACAACAAACAGGACTTTTATCCTCACAAGAACCCTCCAGATCCTCTGAAATACTCTCAAATCTCTGAAGAGATTAGTGTGAGACATCAGAACTCATTTTAAAAGACTGTCCCTCTGAATTAGGAGTTCATCGCAATTCTCTCTTCAACCACCTTTCATATCTGGCTTGACTTGAAAAAGATGATGATTGTGTATTTGTTTTATAACTAGGATGAAGGGTAGGTATGTAATCTTGGCTACACTGATCTATTGATGCTACACCTTAAATACATTTGGTTGTATGAAAATAATAGTTTAATCTTATTCCAAGGCACTCTAAAAGGAGTCTAGCAGTGTTGAGTTCCAATTACCTTTGTAGATGTATATTTGATTCAACTTTTTGATTTGACTAATCATGTTTTGAGCTACTCTATTGGCCTGATTTTGCCCTAGCATAGGTTGGACTCAGTGAAGGGCCTAATAAAGACTCTTCATATTTCAAGCCAAAGTCTGCATCATCCAAGATCCTCCTTGAGTTGACTGAAACTCAAATTGAACCCCTTTCATTCAATGATTTGCAAAGCCAATGATAATACATCTGTTAATCATGTCAATGTCTTTTAAAATACGTCTGACAATTCCCAAAGCTATATGAAAAAATGAGTATCATACACAGCTCAATATATTGGAGTAGCCCTTGTTGTTGTTTTTTTGCCCAATAGTGTCTCCAATTGATCCCATGCAATGTGAAGTGCCATCATGTTGACTGTCCCTATACTGTTGAAATGGTCTTCTAGATGCTGGATGATGGAGAGGTCGCTGTGGAGTTGGACTCAGAATCTGAACTCTCAAATGATGAAAACTCAAACTATTTTTACGGATCCATTTTACGTGACACGATTAGTCCTCACATCCTGGGGGTGGATATGGACTTAGATTGAGCTTGGGATATTTAGTTTAGATGTCCTTCCTGACACCCCATGGTGGATTTGAACCCGCTGCTTCTGGCTCATTAGTCCCTAATGTATGTGTCCTTTAACCACTGATCTACCATTGCCAGTCTTTATATGTATAGCATATTATCACAAATAAAACATTTACCTCAGTAGGCTTGCATTAACAAGACATCCTGTCCTTAGATCCTTATGTCAGTTGAGGAACAACTCCATGAAAATAAAATAAAGATTTAATGGAGTAAAATAGAAAAATAAACCTAAGGGAGAGCAACAGTGGAGGGATTTCTCCTCCAAGACAGATATGCATACAATTGATATTGTGTAGGCACAATAAAACGTAATTTACAGCATACAACACTCAGAGAACAGCATAATTGTAATGGAATTATAATCTAGGCAGTTTCTGAATAAACGTCTGATCCAGTTGAACTGATTCACTGCTTATTATCATAAGACCTTTAGTAGATGTAGCTGGACCTGGTTTTGTGACACCCAAGCCATGGTTGATTTGACTGTAATCCAGCCTATTCATGATGTGAAGGCCAATCTGAATTGGAACTGCCACCAAACGTAGTTTTTTTCTTGTTTAATGCTGAATGCCAAATGGGGAAAGGACTTCGCTCTGCACACAGTAAATGGAAAAGCAATCTATAGGTGTTGAGTGGAAGTTTTATATTAGCTGCATGGAAAATGGATTCAAATGCATTCCCTTATCAGTCCTGATAGGGGAAATTTGGATTGCTCTGCATTTTAACCCATCCTTTTATATAGGAGCAGTGAGCTTCCCCCATATGGCCCTCGGACAGCAGTTAGGGGTTCAGTGTCTTGCTCGAGGACTCTTCGACATGCTTTCTGCAGGACCGGGGATCAAACCTGCAACCTTCTGATTGTCAGACGACTTCTCCACCCACTGAGCTATGCCGCCCCTAAAAATCGATTCTGTTATCAGTTCCGAAGAGGGAAATTTGATATAGAAAAACTAGCTATAGATTAGAGGAAAATACTTGGTGTCACTAACATAAGGTAACCAGTTTGGACAGTCCTATACAAACGACCTTTGAACAAGCGTTCAGGTGACTTGCAGTGGAGAATATTATGTAGGGCCATATGAATGTATGCTCATTAATCCATATAAGGGAATCACTAGAAAGGTGAATCAGTTCATTAAACTTCTGATCTAGTTGAACGGATTCACCTTTCTTGTGATTACATAGGGCCATTGCAATTAATAATTTCCTCTCATTGATTAATCACACTGTTTACAATTAATGTCATGTCTGTGGGTTCGTAAAAAACTTTTTTTGACTGTTTTTCAGACTTCAAAAGACTTGGGGAACTCTTTAGTATTTTAGTTTGCTTGTTGACTTCCTTTAGCGAAGCTTGATGCAAAACAGCTTGCATGTTTAGTTCAGGATACCAAAAGATGGATGCGGTGGGGGCCTCTGGTGGCGTAGTGCATTTCTCCATCATGCAGTCAGGTGTACGAATCCCGGCTGCGCTGTCTCCAACAACGGCCGGAGGTCCAAAGTCAGTGGGCCATAATTGGCTAAGCCACACATGGGTACAGGGATTAGGTCGGATAAAGTATTCTTGGTTTGTCAATGCCCCCCTCTGGGTCGCCCAGGCACTCATGGTTAAGTGAAGGGAAAGTACTCTGCTTAGTTCTCCTCTGACGGCCAAGCACTGTGCTTTCCCCGCAAGACCACAATGTGCAAAATAGCAAGGGCTAGTCGTCACGTGACTTGGAGGAGTCACATGCAACAGGTTCCTCCTTCCTGTCGACGTTCCACGGGGGTATCAAAATGTCTTGACCCAGCAGTAGGCAACTCAGGGAATTCAGGTGGGGGGAAAACGGGGATAAAAAAAACCTAAATAAAATTAATGTGGTGACAGTTTTTAAACTGTCTTGTCAGCAAAGCTAAACCAGTAATTTATTCATCCAGAAAGAACAGAATAGTACGGAAACTGTCAGAATAAACCACCTCTGTGTTCACCGCTCTAGTGAAGGCCTGAGTTTTTTAAAATCAATTTTAGCTTTCATGAATAGAATGGCTGTGTTTGTAGGTCAGTGATGTTTACAATGATGTCATCTGCTCAGTGATGGGTGACGATTTCTTCACAAAAAGAGGTGAATCTGTTCAACTGGATCAGGAGTTTATTAAGAAACGTTTCGTCACTCAACAGGTGACTTCTTCAGTCAGACTGAAGAAGTCACCTGTTGAGTGTTGAACAGATTCACCTCTTTTTGTGATTTCCCTACCTGGATTATTGAGCATGCACCAAGACGTGAAGATTTCTTATTTTGCAATGTTTGTAACTATTGTAAGATTCCATCTTTTTCATTTATTTTTAGTTTTGTGGTTTTTCTCTAATTTGTATTGACATGATGGAGCAGAGCATTTATTACATTGGTTTGTAAATAAAAGGGTTTTTTTAATTCAAAAGTCTGTCTTTGTCTTTCTCTATCTCTCTCTCTCGATCTTTTTTTCCTTCTCTCTGGTTTTTGGGTACTGTTGAAATGCTGAACTTGTAATTTGATTTAAATAAATGTTTTTCAAAAGTTAAAGTACCCCCCCTCTCTCACGCACACACACAACTCGCACACACACGCACACACAAATACACATACACACACACATGCACACACATACACACACCACCACCACCACAACAACAACATTAAAACTAGATTTGGGCACCATCACTGTAGCAGACATATCCAAGAAAGACCGTCATTAATATGAAGATGGAGGATAGAGAGTGAATAAGCATATTTGATGCAGTAGTCTGAAGGTCACCTTTAAACACTATAATAAAGGGTATCAGTGTCTTGTGATGGTACACTTGTAATTATCCAGTTAATACTTAAATATATTTCAGTGAATCGAGTTAATTACCTTTAAATTTCAACCAGGTGGTCTTTTCTTCTGCCACCATTATGAACACCCATTTCCATGTTGACTGCATGTCTTTGTCTTTGCAGGTCCAGTGGTATTTCTGTCTCGGCTGTTCCTAGGTGTCTGTCTTTCTGTATGATTTTCTGCGTCCCTCCCCTGCTCTAATCTTTATTTAAATGGAAGACTGCTCTAGGTTTTCCCATCCATTCAAGCATGTATTTTGGAAAGCAAGGTAAAACTTTAGACCATGCTAAAATTAACCAAGCAATTGTAGAATTACATTTGGGTTGGTGTCACAAAAAAGGGTAACTGCCTTGGACATTAAGTATGCTGTCAGTGTACTGGGCCATTAACCTGCTGTATAATTTTAATGAGATGATCTTTTTTGGAGGGCATCACTTATAATAATAATGATAAGAGTGATAATAATGATAGTAATGATAATAATAATAATAATAATAATGATAGTTATTTTAGTTGTTAATATGAATTTTATTTAAAGGTGCCTTTCATGACACTTAATGTCACATTAAGTACAATACAAAAAGCTGAAACCTATTAGTGTAATCAATAATAAAACACATTATTTCATATAAAGCATATATCCACCGTAGTTAAACAAAGATGTATTTGATGCTATCAGTACTGTTAAAGTGAAAATATTAGATTAAAAAAGTAGTTTTAAGATGTCTTGATGGATTCTCAATAATCCAGATATGGAAATAACAAAAAAGAGATGTATCTGTTCAACTGGATAAGAAGTTTATTTGGAAACGTGTCGTCACTCACCAGGTGACTTCTTCAGTCTGAGCTGAGGGCAAACATCCCCCTCCTTATAAACGGTACCTTGATGCCACACAACAATAGGCTGGGTTCATATGCAAGTTGGGTGATCAACTGCACATTCAGTGACAATGGGCACCATTCACAGAGGATTGTGGAATATTTGCAATCACGGCATTGTAAGACGCTGATAGATGTACTCTCAGGCCACCACCCCTATTCAAAGATGGTCGTTCCCTCTTCACATAAATGGCCTCCTTCATCCCCCTCTCAAACCAGCGTTCCTCCCTATCAGGGATGTGAACATCAACATCCTTGAATGAGTGGCCACTAGCCTGTAGGTGGGTGTAGACCACAGAGTCCTGGCCTGACGTGTTGGCTCTCCTATGCTGCGCCATCCTCTTAGCCAGCGTCTGTTTGGTCTCCCCGATGTACAAGTCACTGCAGTCCTCCTGGCATTTAACAGCGTACACTACGTTACTCTGTTTGTACCGGGGGACCAGATCCTTGGGGTGGACCAACTTTTGCCGCAGTGTGTTCAGGGGTTTGAAAGCAACTGAGACGCGATGTTTTGAAAACACGCGTCTCAACTGTCCCGACACTCCCGCCACATACGGAATCACTACCGGTCTACGCTTTGGCTCCTCCCCTCCCTCCACTTGGCTGGAGCTCTGTCTGGGACCCTTCCTGGCTTTAACAAACGCCCAGTTAGGGTAACCACACTTAACCAGGGCCTGTTTAATATGGGACTTCTCTT
>OMLC01001041.1:2645-14414 GCA_900302585.1 Regalecus glesne
CGGTGACCACGGTGTGGCTTACTTACAATTAGATCTGGACTATATGGCCAAAATCCAACATCAGAATGTTTTTCATGTGATGCCTCAATTAAGGGGAGGTGTTGCTTAGGGGGAAGGGTGGTCATCTAGTAATCGGAAGATTGGTTTGTTTCCTAGTTCCTGCAGAAAATATGTCAAGTGTCCTTGAGCAACACACTGAACCCCTAATTGCTCACTTGATGTACGTCGCTCTGGATAAGAGCATCTGCTAAACACCTGTAATATCACTTTTCAAAATAAAACATCTTTAGACTGATAATCAATAAAAAAAGAAAGAAAAATTCAAACGTTCTGTGTGGCCCGATACCTATAATTGCCCGCAACCCAGTGGTTGGGGACTGCTGTGTTAGAGGATGCATCTTTCTAATACTCACACCTAGTACTTTGTATATTTAATCAGAGTGTATACTACAAGAGACTTATTATTCCCCAAATCCCTTCTACATCAACAGTTTTATGCAATACCAGGCAATTTATACTTGTCCTCTTCCATCATATCCTCACATCTAACATGTTTTATGCTGAACAATCCGACAAGCCCCTTTGTCTGTGAGACTCGCTTCCTAGATTGCAAACCGCCTCTGATTCTACCACTGATCCCAACATGATGAAATTTTAACATCATTTGTTTGTTGTCAACAACACCTCAAGGAGGCTTTGTCTAGACTAGAGTGGCAAGTAATCCAAAGACATGGCATAAGGAGACTCATGGAGTTCCACTTCACTGGTTTCATTTTGTATACAGGGGAAGCTTTTTCATAGCCACAGGGTGCCTGTTCTAATGACAGAGGTACTGATTCAACAACTAATTATGTAAGTAAATGTCTCTCCCTTCATGCATCAGCATGTCGTCTTTGTCCTGCTGTGAGCCTTCACTGTGCGTTTTGGAGTAAGGAAGGCATCTGGAAAAAAAGACAATACTCATTTCAATTATTCGTCTCAAATTTTAAATGCATAATATCGACAAGTATATAGTGGCACTTTAGAAGTGGACTAGCTTTTTAAGTACTGTAATCCTACTCGGTTGTGATCCATCAGGGCAATCTGGAAGCCTATTGTGAAGAGCATTTCATGTCACGGGGCTAAACTGCCATGCTGGTAATCTTGCTTTCTCTTTTCATGCTACTGACATGCATGGAGGAAACGAAGCTCCAGCACACGCAGCACAAAACCAGGCACACAGCTCGGACTTCTCTATCTTGACCCCACTGACATCCCTGTTTGTTGGGTGTCACTCAAAAAGCACTAGCCAAGAAAGACCTGATGTGATCTCAGAGGTTGACAGGAATTCTGATGGGTTTTGCAGCTTTGTTATTACACAGGAGTGGAACCAACATGGTTGGTTCCATGCAAGTTTGGCAAACTGGATATGAATCATGAATGATTTCAGCAGGTTTCAGAGCCAGTCGCGGTATTTAAGGGGGTGATTATGATGAAGTTTCTAGTGCACCAACTGAATGAGCACTGTCCTTTGGATCAGAACCATATTTATTTGGCCATGTAGGTTTACATATACATAGAATTTAAGTCCAGTCGAGTGGCTCTCACTGTACTTGTATGGAATAAAAACACACCAATCTTCAGGAGTATATACTAGGCATGACTGTATGCAGGTGAAACAGGAAAGCAATAGTGTGCTGGTGCAGAGTGCAAAGACGCCGGTTAGTTATATACATGAGGTAGGTGGACATGTATGCATAAACTATAAAGTACATACAGTGTACTTAGATTTATTATGGCAACATTAAGTGTTGATCAGAGTGGCAGCCTGCAGAGGAGTTGTTCTGGAGCAATGTTGCCTTCCTGTTTCCTGACTGTGGATATGGATAAGATCCACTGCCAGGTGGTGGCTGGTACAGTAGTCTGGGTCACTTTGGAATGAAGGAGGTCTGTGATGATGGTGTTGACTTGAAGTCCACAAACAGGACCCTTGCATATGTCCCTGGGTAGTCGAGATGTTGCAAGATGTAGTGCAGTCCAGTGTTGACATTTTGCCTGATAGGCAAACTGTAGGAGGTCCAGCAGGGGGCTTTTGGTATGCTTCAAGTGAGATAACGCCAGTCTTTTGAAGGACTTCATGACCAGACATCAGTGTGCCAGGCCTGTAGTCATTCAGTCCTATGATGGAGGGTTTTTTAGGGATTGGAATGATGGTGGGGTGTTTGAAGCAGGAGGGGACTGAACACAGCTCCAGGGATCTACTGAAGATCTGCATGAACATTGGAGCTAGTTGGTCAATACAGACTAACAACCACCTCAAATCCTCTCTGCACATTATCTTGAGTACAGCCTGATTATCTGGGTGCAGTCCCATCAGTGCAGTCAAACCAGTCTTGCAGTTCCTGGTGGTACATTTTTTCACTGTTTTAACCACAGGGTGTGCAGAATTTCGCTGCTGCCTGTAGGTTGGATTAAGATGAGCCAAGCAGAGTCCCCCAAAGCTGCTCCGGGGACAGAGTGATATGCATCTTTACAAATCACGTAGCAGTGGTCCATTGTGTTATTTTCCCCTGGTGGTAAAATGAATATGCTGTCTGTAATTTAGTAGTCCATAGTTTAATTTTGCTTTGTTCAAGTCCCCAAAGAGGCCGTATGTTTTTGGTCTAAGCCGTTATCTGATCAGCCAGGGTTCGCAGTGCACCATTGACACTGGCCTCAAGTGGGATGTGAACACAGGCCAGGTAGAGGATTAAATCTCCCACACTGAATAAAAATGGCTTTCAGCTTATGAAAAATGTCTCCAGGATTGGACTGCAGTACTTATTTGGTGAAGGGCACAAGATCAGTGATCCACAATGAGAATAAAATCATCCAATCTAAATTATTTGGCCACACATGCAAGTGTTCACAAAAAGAAGTGAATGGTTCATCTGGATCAGAAGTTAATTCAGAAACATGTTGTCACTCAAACAGGTGACATCTTCAGTCTGAGCAAACTGCAGCACCCCCCCCCCCTTATAAATGGTACATCGATACCACACCACAATAGGCTGGGTTAATATGAAAGTTGGTTGATCAACTGCACATTCAGTGGCAATGAGCACCATTCACAAAGGATTGGGGAATATTTGTTTATTTATAAGGGGGGGGTGCCGCAGTTTGCTCAGACTGAAGATGTCACCTGTTTGAGTGATGAAATGTTTCTGAATAAACTTCTGATCCAGTTGAACCGATTCACCTCTTCTTGCGATTCACTTACCTGGATGGCTGAGCATGCATCAAGACGCATGCAAGTGCTATTAAAACAAATCTGTAAAAGTCTAGTTATGACGTGCTCTTAAAATCTGTAACCTTCCGATTACCAGACAACTGCTCTACCCACTGAGCTATGCCAACACTTTAAAATGATGCTTGCTTAGTTAGAACTGCAATTCTGTTGGCCAAGCAGGTAAAACCTTGAGGCGTTATAACTAATATGACTAAAGAGCTAAATTGCTTATTGCACATTTTAGCATCTTCACATGCAGAATTAGAAATAAAAATGTGCACTCAGCTTTGAAAATAACATGGTAAACTGAGGCTGTTGGTATCTAGGAAAACAAGCAGCATTACATTCCCACACACTTACGCCTACAAGTTCCTGTCCAGCCACTCATGTAAAGAATTACCAACTGTACTTCTTCAAATGCTTTACTTCATTTAGGCTGGTACTATTGCATTCCAGCACAGTGGGGGTACTGTTGCACAGTTACACATTCTATTCTGAGTACATCTTTCTATGCATACTCAGTAGTCAAGGTAAAGAATTCTACTTTCTGTGATAGTCCAAATACACTTTGACATGTCTTTTCACTCGTCATGGCTCAATCTAGAAAATACTTTTTGCGAGGAGATATTCAAAGGTCCAAACTGGTCTAATACTCATAATCTAACTAAATCACAGCAATGAACACACCAGACACACCCAAATGCAGCTTTAAAGAGAGGGTGCCTTTCCATCCACTTGCTAAAACTTTGTGTGACATCTTGGCTGTTGTTGCCCAGGTCTTTCTGAGCGCAGAGTGTGTGTAGAGGCAGGCTTATAAACACCATCCATCAATTTAGAGCTGGCGCTGTATGAAAGTAGCCATGATTTACCACAATGCCTTCCTGCTCCCTTATAATCACTGGAGTTAGTGTAATGCGCCTGGGCTTTTACAGAGTGAGGCAGCACTACATAAATCTGGCCCATCTCTTGACCTGTCACCTCTCACTCTCTTATAGCCTTTATTTGCTTTCTCCATCTCACTCTCTCATCCAGGCAGACAGAAACTTGCGCCAGCACACTCTCCCACTGATGTGTACACACACACACACACACACACACACACACACACACACAAACACACACCTCTATGTCCCGCCGCCTTCCTTTCCACAGCAACAGCAAGTCTGCCTCCTTGTGTTCTGTCATTTCCCCACCCTTCCCCTCTGCTAGAACTGGATAGTAAATCCAGCTAGTAAATCATCACTGTTGCCTCCTGACACATTGTTCTTTAACATCGGTCAATTCAAGCTCCACCTGGGACAGCACCCACCCCTGTTCCCAACCCATCTTCAATGTAATTTCCTGTAAAAAGGCAAATTACACACACGTTTAAATGTATTCCATGCAGGCATCACACAGGATTGTGACGACATTCAATGTTGCAGCTGTGCCTCAGGTAACGACTTTATAAACTAGCCATCTCTCATGTTCTTAACAACACAAATCAGCCATAGCCTGTGCATTGGACTCCCTGTTGAACCCGTCTGAGCCTGTCCCTGGAAAAATACCCGGATTTTTGTATTAAATATCAATGTTGATGAGTGGGAGGTCCATTTTTACAAGTCATGATTAGTTCCCATGTTGTAGGAGTGAACGCATACTTACATGGAACTTGTGGGATTAAGGCTGGATGCCCTTACCGACACCCCACGGTGGGTTTGAACCCTCAAAAGGTGGCTTGTAAGTTCCTGAACCATGCGCTCTACCTTTGAGCTATCGCAGCCATATCGATGTAGATATTTGATATGAATTATGGTTGTGTCCCAGGTTGTGAAGTATATGTGTGTAGTGAACATGAAGGGCCTTTTGATTGTGTGTATTTGTCAATCTTTCAATGAAGCTTCCCTATTTATCGATTGGAGCCGCAGCCAGCAGCACTTTGCGTTTTGCAATGTCACTGACTGAATTTGATTCCTAATTGTTGGGGCTTGTAGCCCTCCTAAACTTCACCATTACTAAGATGTGCCATCTCCTCCAAAATATGAGGCAATCCAATTACCCTAGTGGAAAGCTCAACCTGTTAAAAGAACAACAACAAAAAAAGATTAAAGTGCCAATAATAATGAGGTAACTATTAACAATCATGGCTGTGGATTCATCATAGCGTTGCATCTGAAAGTTTAATTTTGGGGCCTTTCTTTTTCATCAGATCAACCTCAGAAGAGAGAAAGTTCAGGAAGAACACCATCATGGATGCCTAGTAAAGGAAGCAAGTGACAGGCTGAGACATGAGCAGGAAAACAGACCAATCAGTAAAAGCTGCATCCTGTCCATCGCTACATATTCACAAACAAACCCATGATACGTACATCAAATGAAAGACTCGAGGCTATGCAGACACCTGCCTTAATCACATGGTCTAAGCCAAACATTCTGATGTTCAAATGGTGTTTTGTCTGGCTCAACTTCATGCAGTCAAGTCGGCCTGGTGAGTAGCAACCCGTCAACTTCACTTTACCCTAGTGTAATCCATTATCGTTATTACTATCCATCGTCAACCGCTTATCTGAAATCGGGTCGTGGGGGAACTGGAACCTATCTCCATTCTCATTGGGCGAAAGGCGGGGTACACCCTGTATAGATAGCCAGTCTATCACAGGGCAGAGCAGTTAGGGGGACAGTGTCTTGCTCAAGGACACCTCGACACACTTCTCTGCAGGACCGGGGATCGAACCTGCAACCTTCCAATAGCCAGGCGACCGCTCTACCCACTGAGCCATGCCGCCCCTTTTTATTACTATCATAATAATTATTATTATTATGGATAAAGAAACAGACAGCTCAGTTGAAAACTTGATTAAAAATACAAAAACCAAAGGCCGAGATAAAATTGCCAAAAGACTATTACTGTGTGAAGCACAATTCTCTGTGATAGATCAAAACCACTTTTCTCTTCTTCTTCACAGAACGTTTGGGCTGGCGTGTCAGAGGACAATGATCCTTCAATGAAGGGTCTTTGGTCACAGTGGGATCTGAACCATTGCTACTGATGTTCAGATAACATGGTTCAAGTGTATGTGGTAGATGTGAAGGCTTTGTAGGAGGCCTTAGATCAATATCTCTTCATGAGCCATGGTTTGTGCAGTTACTTCTTGTTTTCGTGGGGTAATTGACGGAGAATGATTGGCTGCGATTGTGTTGATATGTGTATGTGCATGGCAGACTGAATACGTCAATCATGTAGGGACTAAGATGATAGTGACAAGCGGCCAAAAGCAAATCCAGTGGTATTTATCCCTCTGGTGTGGGAAATCCAACACTGGGCTTAGTATAGAAGGAGGATAAGAGGGAGAGGTAAGTATAGAATCACCTTGCCCAAGGGTATGGCCTACACTGATCAATACCCTTGACAAGTGATGCTCGACAGCAACAAAAGGACACACAGGCACACACACCAATCGGCCAAATCATTAAAACCACTTGAGGCCACTGCCGTCAGGGAATACCATTGCCATGAAGGGGTGCCCTTGGTCTACAACAATATTTAGGTGAGTGATACATGAATGCAAGGAGCCAGGGTTTCCCAGCTGGAACATTGCCTTGAGTATCTCACTGCCTCCACTGGCTTGCCTCCTCCCCATACTGCATGTTGGTGCATCTCCTTCCCAGGTAAATGACACATACACCCAGTTGTCCTCATGGTGTAAAAGAAAACATGATTCATCAGATCTGGCCACATTGTTCCACTGATCCATGGTTGAGTTCTGATGCTCACAAACCTGTTGCAGGGGCTTTTGGTAGTGGACAGGGGTCAATATGGGCCCTCTGACCAGTCAGTCTGACATTACACAGCTCCATATGCAGCAATGTCTTCTGTGTTCTCACACCTGTCTAACATAAGCCAGCATTAACTTTTTCAGCAATTTGAGCTGCAGTAGCTCTTCCGTGGGATCGAACCCGACAGACTAGCCTCAAACCCCACATCCATCAATGAGCCTGGTGCTCATGATGCCATCACTGGTTCACCGATTGACCTTCCTTGGACCACTTCTGGTAGGTACTTACCACTGAATACTGGAAACATACCACTAGAACTGCAGTTCTGGAGATGTTCTGAACCTGTCTTCCAGCCATCTTAGTTTGACCCTTGTCAGACCCTCTGATCCTTAAATTTGCCTAATTTTCCTGCTTCCAACATGACAACTTTTAGAACTAACCACTCACTTGGTGCCCAACGTATCCTAACCCTTGACAGGTGCCATGGTAATGAGATAGTTATTCACTTGAGTGTCAGCAGTTCTGATGTTTTGGGTAAGCTGTGTATATGGGTCTCGCATCACAAACTCATGCTTCGTAAAGGCCCAGTCTGAACACCAGCGCTCCCTGCTGGCCAAAAATGGCTGTTGAAATGTAAAACCAAGGGGTCTAAAACCCTTTAGAATGACGAACTTCACCCACCACAACATGGGCTTGATTGAAAATGAACAGATCTCTGATAACCTTTTCAAACACCTACTTCCTAAGGTGATTTATGAGCACTTCCTTCTCAAAGTACAGGCGGGAGACAGCTAGGTTGTCAGCAAGACAATAGAGGCCCATTTATTAAGCATGATGATAAGGCACCATGCCATGGAGGTTGACATGAATAAAGATGCAGCATGGGGAAGTAAAGCCAGATGTCCTCCCTGATGCCCTGTGGTGGGATTGAATCTGCATTAGGATTCTTTTTAAAACTGCATAATATTCATTAGATAGATTAGACTGTTTTATCAGCCACGTGACCAAGGCCAGTGGAATTTATCCTCTGCATTTCTATCCAATGCTTTCTACTTGCTGCTGTAACACTGCAATTTCCCCCTGCAGGACTAATAAAGGAATCTCTTATCTTATCGTTTAACCCATCCTATGCTATAGGAGCAGTAAGGGTAGCTGCAGCAACTTGGGAGCAGTTAGGGGTTCACAGCGTCTTGCTCAAGGACACATATTTTCTGCACAGGTCAGGGATCAAACCACCAATCTCTGCTTCCTAGATGAATCCCCTATCTGCTGAGCAATGCCTTCCAAATCTGTGAATACAGTGCTAGTGAAGTATTTTATCAACACTTTGTTCCATCAAATTAGCAGAAACGTATTAGACAAGACAGCCCTTTTTTTAAGGTTTCCATCTGTGGATGTTTTTTCCACCTCGTCTTCTACTCAACTATGGGCGCTGTCAGAATTCAATCATGCACACAATGGAGGATGGGACTAAATTTAGCTTCGTATCAGATACATCTATTCCCTGAAACACAGTTTCTCTACTGCACTATCCTCCTGTGACAGACATCTGGCTAATATTTATCCCTAGCAGCTATCATAAAAACTCCACCCTGTCCTTGCACACCATAGATCCACCGACGTATTAGATAGGTGCCTTCATTCTGACATTATTTACCTCGTTTTTATAATCCTCTGTGTGACTTCTCGTGCAGAGCTTGCATGGATTGTACTTACATATCAGTGGTTACGAAGGTGTGTGAAGACATGTGTGGGGTCTACGTGTTTTTGTTTTGTTGTGCAGAAAAATAAGTCTGTGCGTTTCCACATTTGTGTGCACGTCTGTGTGTATGCGTGTACAAGCTTCTGTACGTGTGTGCACATGTGTATCTACCAACACCGGACTAGCCGTTATTTCACGCTTAGCAATCTGCCTTGGGGGTGATGAACTCTTTCCTTTCCACTTTCTGCTGCCGTTTGATTGAGGGACAGTTAAAATAACCACACCACCCTGCGGTAGAACAAAAGGTGATGGATGTTTTCTATAAGAGAGAAAAGAGGAAAGGACATACCCCAACAAAAACCTGTAACAGCCTATACGCAGTCAAGGTTGACGCTGCCAAATAGAATTCTGCATCTGAGACCTCCTCAACTCTTTTTCCTCGCTAATAATTTTCAATAGGTCTGAGACAACAGAAGGAGAAGCTGCTGGGTAGCCCCATGTGTGCATTTGACTGATGGAGCATCGTGGATGCAGTATAATGGAAGAGCAAACTGAAATGAGGTAAACACTGCCATTGGTAGTCCATTCAGTGTTAAGTAACCGAGAGACAAAACTGGAAAAATGGAATAGAGGGCAGCAGAAATAACCAGATCTGTGGTTGTCCCATGCTGAAACATTAGCCTGATATGGACCGGGCCTGGAAACCATCAGCTAAATGGCTTTATTCACAGCACTTGGCGTGCTCTTGGAATCACATAGTCATTTGAACCACAAAGATCTTTCCCCCAGCATTTGCAGTGAGTTCATCCTTCCCTCCCCTTACCAGCCCTTCCTCACTCTCTTGCTGTTGTCTTTCACAACAAGGTGCATGCTCTTTTCATCTCTCTCAGGATATGAATGGGAACAGGGTTACAACAGAAAGAGCCTCAAACGTGCCAAGCCTTCGTGTCATGTTATGTCATCCGTCATGTCATTCGTCATATTCGAAGTCTGGTCATGGATCTGCAGGTGTGTATCCCAATGCTCATTAGGCGGAATGTGGAGAAACACATTGGACAGGTCCATCCTCAGGGCAGGCGTGAAGCGTTGTTGTACCTTCATCTCTTTCACAAATTCACTTGCTGCTAAAATAAAAATTCAAACTTGGCATCAGAGATGAAGATCATATTGATGGGTGAATTAATCCCCCATTTGTTGGTATATGGCTAGCACTGTTTACCCAGCCTCTCGGACAGAAGGCAATTCCCTGTAAAAGATGCTTATTTCTACCACTCATTATTTCCTATCCGCTCTCACTGGCCTGTGAATTATATCTTTCCTTCTTCTTTGGGGATCAGATTTACCTCCAAATGTGGGCTTCCTTCCCTGACCAAAGGGAATTGAAGATTGATTGATGTAACTCCACTATTGTCTTGGAAATGGGGCAAGACTAAAACACGAATCACATCATAGCAATGCCGTCGTCTCCGCTGCTATGATATCTTGTCATTGGCATAGCGCTGAATGGTTCCATTCTGCTGCCACTTGTGCCGTGAGCACCACCTCGCTCAGCAATGGCAGCAAGATAACATCCGTTCTCACAGTACTGACACTGTTTTAAGGATGAGGGACATGGGGAAAGTTAGGTGAGGGGACTGTCTGGCTGCAAGCTGCTGTTAGTCGGGTGATATCACCAGGAAGTGTGATGCCTGCTTGCTATTCTGAAGCTGACAGCTACCATCCCAGGTCCTAAACAGCCTACGAGGAGCTGGGAGAGGACAGAGATGAGAAATGTCATCTTTGAGCCGAGCTGCCATGGTGAGATTCAGGATGTTCAGGTGGTGCATCCACCTGATGCAGGTGAACACATATCTACTGCGAAACACGGTCAAACCTGAACGAAACATTGTTCAGACAAAACGACCACCCTACCCCCCTAGCTATCATTTTATATAGATTGAACCTGTTGTGCTAAACCTTGAGGTATGTGCTCCACCACGGCCCCTCCCACATTATATTTACTCCTTTCTGTTCATTACCTTTTGTCTCTTCATCATCACACTGTTCCTTGATTATTATTATTATTATCTTCTCTTAATCGTATCCCTATTTTTACCCCCACCTGAATTCCCCGAGTTGCCTACTGCTGGGTCAGTCTCTTTGATGCCCCTTTAGAACATCAACAGGAAGGAGGAAGTCGTAGCATGTGAGACCTCCAAGTCACGTGACCACTAGCTCTCGCTATTCCACACAGCACGGTCTTACGGGGAAAGCCCAGTGCTTTGCTATCAGAATGAAGCAGAGTACTTTCCCTTCACTTAATCATGAGTACCTGGACCACCCAGAGGGGGACACTAGTGAATCCAGAATACTTTATCCAACATAGCCCCTATACCCATGTGAGGCTTAGCCAATTATGACCCACTAACTATGGACCTCTGACCATCAGCTCCTCAATAATTGATTGCCACCAATTAGTATTAGCTAAGTTTCTTTTTTTAATGATTGTCCTTTCAAATCTTTTTCATTGAAGTCATCCTGCCTCTTTCGTGGCAGTCCTCACTCATGTCTTCCTCTGCCAACTACTACAATTGGTGCAACATTGATTATTCCATCAACTTGAATTTTTCAATTATAGCTACTGAACACCAAAATTAACAGTTGACAAATGTATGAGACTGAGGCATATAACCCTGCTGTGCAAATATATGAACACAAAGTTAAATAATGATAACAATAATAATTATAATGATAATTTTTCCTTATCAGTCCCACAAGAGACAATTTGCAATTCTCTGCATTTAATCCATACTATTGTACAGGAGCAGCGAGTAGCCACCATGTGGCGCTCAAGGAGAAATTAGGGGTTCTGCGTCTTCCTCAGGGACACCTCGACATGCTTTCTGGATGACTGGGGATGAAACCATCAATCTCTGATAACTAGATGACAGCCCTACCTTCTGAGCTATGTCGCCCCATGCACAACACCGCAAATACAGTACAGTATGCTTGGCTCCATACAGACCCAGAGCTCTATTTGAGGTACAAATAGAGCTCCACACAAAGACAGACATACACATATATA